>PVJC01007589.1:0-51015 GCA_004026665.1 Murina feae | reverse complement strand
GGCCCCCCCCCCCCCCACTGAGCTGACACACCTGGCACTGCTATGCTGGCCACAGAGGCTCCCAGTGCAGAGCTGCCCTGCCAGCCTCCATCTTGGCTGGGTTAATTTGCATACAGTCACTCTGATTGGCTGGTGGGCCTGGCCGTGCGCAGAGGCTCAGCCAGCCTAGGCAGGCAGTTGCAACAGAAGCCTCTGGTTTGCTCTAGCTCCATGGCTGCTGGCCTCAATTTTGGCTGGGCTAATTTGCATACAGCCGCTCTGGTTGGCTGGGAGGCGTGGCTTGGCTGGTGGGCGTGACTTAGGTGTCTCGGGTAACGGTCAATTTGCATATTACTCTTTTATTATATTGGATTACAAATGTGACCTTATCCCCCCAATGTCCTCTCATCCCCCGACACCTGCCCTCACCTTCATCCCCTGTTGTCCACATCCGTTGCTTATGCTTACATGCATGCATACAAGTCCTTTGGTTGATCTCTCTCCCTCGCCCCTACTCTCCACTACTTTCCCTCTGAGTTTTGAGCAACTGATCAATGCTTCTCTGTCTCTACATCAGTTTTTGTTCATTGGTTTATGTTGTTCATTATAATCCACAAATGAGTGGGAGCATGTGACATTTATCTTTCTCTGACTGACTTATTTCACTTAGCCTAATGCTCTCCAGCTCCATCCATGCTGTTGCAAATAGTAGGAGTTCCTTCCTTTTTACAGCAGCATAGTATTCCATTGTGCAGATGTGCCACAGTTTTTTAGTGGAGCATTAGTGGTTCAGTGGTAGAATTCTCACACAAACCTTCATGTAAACAGAGAACAGCAGCCCACCCTTGCACTCTTTACTTAGCATAGTGTAGTGTAGCATCAGGGTGGTACAGTGCAGTGTGGTTGTTTGAAGCTTGTTGTTTAATGGAGTATCAAGAGAATGAGGTCATTTTTACTTTAAAACTAAAATACTTCATTTGTCTTCAATGAAAATAATGATTCTTGATTGCCTGAAGAACTACAATTCTAAGGCCTCCAAGGATCCCATGAGAGCATCTTAGAGAATGTTAAAGCTAGTAATACAAAATCAAAATAGGGTTTTAGAAGATGATGAGGTCTGGAAAAGTAGTGAAATTCTAAACTTTATCGATATTAATGTCATAACAGTACAATTGGTAGAGAGAGAGCATGAAAAGCATATAAACTCTTCAGGAACATTTTAGATGAGAAAATGAAAGTGTCACTTCTAAAACTAAACTATACTTTGGATTAAATTTTAGATACTGGTATGGAGGAAAAACAAACGCATGCCTAGAAAAAAATATTCATTATATTATTTTTTTAGTTTTAATAGTGGTATGACACAACACCTCTCATGACAAATGGAAATCTATTATATGTCATAACTGTCATAAAAGGCACTTAATAAAACTCAAAAGAAAATCAAGATTAAAATTTAGATTTCTGGAAAAAATGTAAGTATGGACAAAAGGAAATGCTATCGCCTCTAGAAGGTTAACAAAACTAAAGTATGAGAATGAATTAAAGGATAGTGTAAAAAGGGGGAGAGTTTAGAAAGAAGAGTAAAAAATTTGGTTTTTGATATAATTATCTGGAGAAAGGCCTAGTAGACGGACAGAAAAAGGACGAGGCTAAAAGGCAATATGTACATGGGACTAAACACAAATTAATAATGTAACCTGTTTGTTTACTGAGTCAGCATGGCAGTAAGATTGCAGAAATATGTATGTATGTGTATATATATGTGTGTGTGTGTGTAATACATTTCTCACACTGCCAAATTCATGATGAGTAAATTATTCTAAAAAAGCCAAATAAGTTATTAAAAAATTAATTATCCCAAACACACACACATACACACACACATGAAATCATTAGCACTACCACATCACTATTCAGGTCAATAATTCATTCTTTAGTATTAGAGTCCATAGGGGCCTGCTTTGCTTTGCCACACTGAAAATAGAGAACAGCAGGGATCCCGTTACAAAAAGCTCACTCCTCATTCTTTTATAAGCTTCCTCTAGCTCCTAGGTGCTCAGATTATTCTTTTGTCTCTCTGTGGCTAACCTATTACTTAAGGTACTTCTACCTCCCTACTCTGCCCATATTCCTATAATAAATGTAAAGGTTAGTGACTCCCTCAGGAATAGTAGCATTTTCAGCAAGGGGTGTGGTCAGATAATCCTGAGATTCCCATTACTGTTAACATGAGTTAGAGGCTACAGTCCCTCACTGAAAATCTAACCCATGGTTCTTCTGACTCTGAGAACTACTAGTACATTTTCACATAACCTATACTACCTACAGAGCCAATATAGTTTAGATTATAAGAAAACAAAGGATGCCTAGAGGATAACAAGATGTAGCAATAAATATAACAGGGTATGCAGATTACCAGAAATCCAAACTCTCATATATTAACATTACAGAGCAGTTTGTGAAGGTGGCTAAGTGTAGAGATCTGAAGTTAACTAGATCTCATAATTTTGAGGAAACACGTTGGGGGGACAATGGAGGAGGGGTAGTCAATATTACTTCACCTATAATATATACATGTTAGTGCTTTTTCTACAATGACTTCCCAGAGAAACAAAAAAGACATTAGTTTAATGCAGTATTGCACAGAATAAATGATATAAATATTATAACTTCAGAAAAGCAGGCATATTATCTTACCATATATCCCCATGGTCACCTTAAAATTTATTCAAATACTTATTGAATTAATAGATAAATCATTCCTCATAATGTAGCCTAAGTTTCTTTTTACAGAAAATAAAGAACAGTAGTTTCTTTCAAGGGTTGTTTGTGAACTTTAAAAGAAACCAAGCATTAATATGAGATGATATCGAGGGGAAAGCAAAATCTGAAATACAGAGAAGTATATAGGGACTCTCCGCATTATCTTTGCAACTTGTAAAACTAAACTTATCCTAAAATAAAAGCTTAATTTTATAAAAAGTTATTAAAAGTTATTAAAGTTATTAAAAGAAAGCACTTAAATCAGCATCTAATATGTGGCTAGTATTATCAACAAGTATTTCCTGACCCTGCTCTCAACCTCACCCATGCACTCAGAGGAATCAATAGCATGTTAGTAATGTTGACCTAGGGGACTAACCAGTAACCAACAATTCACAGTAGAAATTTACTGGTCATATCTATATATTGGTTAGTTCTTTAAGTGTATAATGGCTCTAAATTATTTTGAATATTCTCATTATATACTACTAAAAATCTCTACCACTACCACCTCTCACTTTTCCTTCTCACCCACTCCCCACCTCCGTATACTTTTTTTATCCTTTTATAGTGTTATTTCTTTGTTGTCCTCCCAAGCAATACCCATTGATCCTTCTTGGAACATTTCAGCGTTGATGCCATCTTAACATATGGTAACTAAAGCTACTGTTTCTGAAAGAAATGAGTTTGGCTTTATTAAAAATCTCACTCTGGTACCCAGATGTTCAGATACTCTAAGCCTAATATTCATAAACTAGAGGCCCAATGCATGAAATTCATGCAAGAGTAGGTCTTCCTTTCCTGGCTGCTGGTACCAGCTTCCCTCCTGCACCCAGGACTGGGCTTCCCTCTGGCTGCTGGAAGGCACCCGGGGCCCGGGCTTTCCTCACAGCCCCAGCTTCGTCCAGAAGGATGTCTGGTCTAATTAGCATATTACGCTTTTATTATTATAGATAAGATAGCAGCTTAGTTAAAATATAAAAATATTCACCCCCTTGAAATGTTTCCATAGACAATTTTCTAATTAATGGTGGATTATTGCCAAATATATATATCTACCTGAGAGTTTTGGTGCTGCTTATTCTTGCAACTGACAATTGTATTTTCAAGTTCTTTAAGAGAAATGAACTGGGAATTTTTTCTAGAAAGCAATCTTTCTTTTTTCAATATCAGAACATTTTTTTAAAAGATTTGATATTCATTATCAGTTTATCTCACTTTTGAAAAAGATACAAAACCATTCCTGAAGGCTTATAAGCAAAACAAATATAAATGAAATAAATTTCCCCAGGACTTCTACTAAAAACTGGAAATGCATTATCATTAAACACACACACACACACACACACATACACTAACACTAATTTTCAAAAACCACTGTTTCTTTTAAAATAAAGTAAATGTTTTGTGTTTTTGTTAATGTTTTAAAAGTAACAATAAAGCACTGATATATTCAAAATATATTTTTTATGTAGGCTTACAATGTATCAGACAGAAAGTACTACTTTTTAAAGTCAGAATCATAGAAACAAAAGATATACTTTGACACATCCAAATACTTTCAATTATCTAATTACTAGAGGCCCAGTGCATAACATTTGTGCTTTGGGGGAATGGGGGTGTCCCTCACCCCAGCCTATGCCCTCTCCTGCATTGAGTGTCTGCCCCCTGGTGGTCAGTGTGTGTCATAGTGACAGGTCATTTCACCGTTCAGTCGATTTGCATATTAGGGTTTTATTATATAGGATAATGGAAACATGCTTATTTACTTCCTTACTCATTTTCCATTCCCAGTTCAGGTCTTGGCTTTATCTAAACTTTTTGCAAACTGAAAGGAAATAAAGATTAAAAATCAAACTGAAGAAAAAAAATCGAAGTGAAACAGAACTTCCATGGTCAATATTGTGATGATATATTTAAATACCAGCTCAGTTGGGGGAAGGTGAATCTTTTACTTATTCCTGTGGTTCTTACTAAATGGTCTCAGGACCTCTTTTATATTCTTAAAATTATCAAGGACTCTAAAGTTTGCATATGTGGTGATAACAATTTATATTTACAATAATGTAAATTAAAATGGAGAAAAATTAAAAATGATTATTAAATAATTTAAGACAACAAATCATTACATATCACCAACATATTTTTTAAAAGTATTTTCCCAGTTCCAGAATATATCCATATTTGTTTCATTTTAAAGTAAGGTTTTATAACTTGAGCATCTAGGGAAAGCGATGCTTCAGGAAGAAGTACCATGATTATTCCCAGCTCAAGAGAGTGAAGTATGGTAAAATGTACTAGACACCATTATGATGCATATGGGATCTGAGAAAATAATTTTCTTACATTTAAATATGACATTATATGGTGTGGTGTTTTTTTGTATTTTTAGTAAGATTTTATATTAAGGGAAACAAAATTGTCTGATTGACTGTAATCAGAATAGGCACAGCATGGCATCTGTTTGGATGCACTGGTCCTTTCATAGAAGAACTCCAAGTCATCAAAGTCTTAATAGTTAAAACATGGCTTGTCTTCTGTTTAGAGTTCTTTAACTAGCTTGACCCTATGATAGAATATATTTGGTTTTATATCTGTTAATTAAAAGCTAGATTGAAGTTCCTTTCAAACTGGAGACTGGAGAAAAAGTATGTACTATCCTATCTAATAAAGAGTAATATGCAAATTAGGCATCACTCCATCACAAAGATGGCTGTCCTCATAGCCACAAGATGGTGGTGCCCAGTCTGGCTCAGTCCAGCCACTGAAGTGGTCAGGCCTGTTAGCCAGGCAGGTGGCGGGGGGCCTGAGGGGCAGAAAAGGCCATCAGAGGGAGCTGAGAGTCCCCTGTCCAGGCCTTGGCCAGAGGCTGCAGTGGGGCAGGGGTGGAACCCACGATCTCAGGGCCTGGGCAGGGGCAGAGTCAGCAATCGGTAGGGTCTGGTGGGGTACCCTACCCAGGCCAGTAACCTTGGCCAGAGGTTCAAGGGTGGAGCTGGCCTTGGCAGGGGCCTGGGAGTCTCCTGTCCAGGCCTGTAGTCTTGGCCAGTGGCTACAGTGGGGCCTAGTTGGAGCCTGAAATTGCAGGGGTCTGGGCACGGGCTGAGCCGGAAATGCAAGAGTCTTGTGGTCCTCTGCCCAGGCCTGTAGCCTTGGCCACAGGCTGCAATGGGGCAAGGGTGGAGCTGGTGATGGCAGGGGTCTGGGGGTTTCTTTGCCCAGGCCTATAGCCTTGGCCAGAGGCTATAGTGAGGCAGGGGTGGAGCCTGCGATGGGGGGTGGGGGGGCCTGAGGATCCCCTGCCCAGGCCTGCAACCTTGGCCAGAGGCTGTCAGTGGGGCAAGGGCAGAGCTGGCGATGGCAGGGGGCAAGATCAGAGCCCATGATCGCAGAGGCCTAGGCTCTGTGAAGCCAGCGATTGGAGGGGCTTGGGGGTCTTCTGCCCAGGCCTGCAGCCTCGGCCAGAGCTTACAGGCCTGGGCAGGGGTGGAGCTGGGTTTGGAGGGGCAGGGGTGGAGCCAGTGATGGGAGTGAACTACAGAGTAAACCCCTTTTCTTACTGCTCATCGGCCAAGCTCCCTGTATGTCAATGGTAATATTCTTAGTAACTTGGGTAATAAGAATCCAAAAAGACGACCTAGGGTTTTTCCACTACACTCCTGGAGAAAAAAAAATCAAGGTCCACTGTTGGAGGGCTAAGAAATGTCATATTCTGCCCTAGGCGGTTTGGCTCAGTGCATAACGCCTCAGCTTGCTGACTGCAGGGTCTGGGTTCAATTCTGACCAAGGGTATGTACCTAGGTTGCAGGCTCCTCCCTTGCTGGGGCCCAGGTCAGGGTTCATGCAGGAGGCAACCAATCGAAATGTTCCTCTCACTTTGATGTTTCTCTCTGTTTTTTCCTTCTCTTCCACATTCTCTAAAAATCAATGGAAACATATCCTCAGGTGAGGAGAGAGGAGGAGAGGGGAGGGGAGGGGAGGGGAGGAGAGGAAAGGAAAGGAAGGAAGAAACGTCATATCTTATGAAAGACACATCTTGAAAATGCCTAAAGAAAGTTGTCATTTTTTTCATGGTGAAGGGACTGGAGTCCGTGTTGATGAAAACACCTTGGTAGCTGTGGTGACTGGCAGTGGTTGCAGTAGCGGGGTGATAGGGCTGGTGGCTTCCCCTGATTAACCTGGTCGCCTCCCACAAAGGGAGGCCAGACTGTGGCTGAGGCCCGCTCTCCAAGGGGAGCTGGGAGAGGGCCTAAGCCATCAGGAGGACACCCCTGAGGGCTCCCAGTATGTGAGAGGAGGCAGGCTGGGCAGTCGAATGTACGTATGTATGGTCGGTCACCTAGCCTTTTATAAATATAGATGCAAAGAAATTGATGGAACATTGAATATTCTCAACCAAAAATTTTTAATAGAAACCTAGAAATATCAACCAAAAACCATTTTCGAATTTTATTTTTACATGTCACTATCTAGAAATCTGGATTATAAAATTTTTAGATTACATTTTTACTCTTCTTTTCTAGTAACTTTCCCCTAATACCTATCCCCAAATTCTACTTTTAAATAAGAAGGATATAACACTGAAGATATCTCACAGTTATGTTGTTTATAATTATAATTTTCAGAGTATAGATAGGAAAATGGAATTGAGAAATAGCTTGCTCCTATTTCAGGTTGTAAAGCGATAAACCAAAAACAAAACAAAACAGGAATTCGGAACTTTACCTTCCTACTAACAGATTCTAGATTGTAGCCTGAAATAAAAAAGCACCCAAACATCCTGTACTAAAAAATTATTTCGTTTAGAAAATAAGTTAAACCACCGTCCACAGAAGAAAGTTTCTTGGTGTGACTTGAAGTTAGTGAGAGGAAGCCACTCCCTTATTAAGACATATCCAACTATGGAAATAATGTGGAGTTCCAAAATTAGTAACAGTTTTATTATTACCACAGTGTGGAACTAAATTATGTTTTTTTCCTCTGTTACTCAATCTGGTTAATTATCCATGTAAAGTTATTCTTGGCTATGCCAAAGCCCAAACTCTAACTTTAATATCGTTAGGGTTAGAGGAACGAGATTTCTGCTAAAGGGAAAAAAAGTGGGCTTAATTCTTATACATATGCTACACTTTACTGACTCAAATGAATTTGATCCAACAACCACTGACACTGAACATTCTGGTTTCAAAGCTAATTAGGTAACTTGCCTTTTTAAGCTAATCAGACAACCTACATGATATGAGGTACGTTGGCTTTAGTCCATAACAATGGCAGCATTCAAGATGCTGGAATAGGGACAGGAAAAAGAAGAAATTCAAAAAGTACTCGAACTGAAGCTTCTATGGACATCACTGTATTTGGGGAGTTTACTTAGGCAATGAAGCACAACCAACAATTTACAACACAATAGTACTATTATAAATCATGACAATGCAGAGTCTGTCAAACTGGATTAAAAAAGATTCAGTTATATGCTCCCTACAGGAGATACACTTTAAATAGGTTGAAAGTAAAAGACTAGAAAAAGATACATCCTTTACAGAGAAACCATAAAAAAGCTGAGTGGCTATATAGTAATCGTAGACAAAGGCTTCCAAACAAAAATAATACTGGAAATTAATAGGGATATTTTATAATGGTAAAAAAAGTTAACCCATCAGGAAGATTTAACGATTAAAAAATATGTGCTCCTAACAACAACATGAGGGAGAAACTGAACAGAACTGAAGGAACAAAGTGAATTAAAAATAGTGTTTGGAGACTTCAGTACCCCACTTTTAGTAATGGATAGTACAACTACAAAGAAGATCATGAAGGAAATGGAATGCTTGAACAACACTATCAAACATCAGGACCTAACAGACATCTGTCTATACAGCACTCCGCCCAACAACAGCAGCATAAACGTTCTTCTCAAGTGCACATGGAACATGCTAAGAACAGGCCACATATTAGGCCACAAAATAAGTCTCAATAAATTTAACATGAGTGAAGTCTACAGAGTAGATTAAAATTAGAACCTAGTAAGACGGAAATTTTGGAAATCCACAAATACAATAGTTCGCCCCTTATCTCTGGTTTTATTTTCTGTGATTTCACTTACTCGTAGTCAACTGAAAATACTACATGGAAAATTCCAGAAATAAAAAATTTATAAGTGTTAAATTGTGCACTGTTCTGAGTAACATGATGAAATCTTTTTCCATCACGCTCCATCATGTTGAAGATGTGAAGCATCCTTTTGCCCAGCATATCCATGCTGCTTATACTTTCTGATCATTAGTCACTTAGTAGTCATATTGGTTATAAAGTTGACTGCCATGGTTTCACAGAACTTGTGTTCGAATACTCCTTCTTTCACTTAATAATGGTCCCAAAGTGCAAATGTAGTGATATCTGCATTTCAATAATGACAGAGAGAAGCCATAACCTGCTTCCTTTAAGTGAAAAGGTATGTATGTGTAGGAAATATACATATGTACGTATAAGGTTCAGTACTATCTGTAGTTTCAGGCATCTGCTGGAGGTCTTAGGACATATCCCCCATCGGTAAGCAGGGACGAGTATATGTGAAAAATAAAAACAGAATTAAATAACCTATTAGTCAAAGATTAATTTCTAATCAAAATTAGAAAATACTTTTAAATGAATAAAAGTAAAAATTAAACAGCAAAATTATAAGGAAAGTATGGGATGCAGCTAAAGCAGTGCTTATAAAGAAATTTATAGCTATAATGCCTATATTAACAAGTTCTCAAATCAGTGCCTTCCACATTAAGACACTAGATAAATTAAGAAGAGGAAACTAGGCCTAAAGTAAGCAGAAATAATAAAGATTAGAGTGGAAATTGAGATAGAAACAAAGGCAGAGAAAAATTAAAAACAAACAAAAGTTGGTTCTCTGGAAAGATAAACCATACTGTCAAATCTTTAGCCAAATGACCAAATGATTTCTTGGGCCTTATATGGCCCATGGGCTGGACGTTCCCCATCCAAGACCTAAATAAATGAAAAGACATTTTATGTTTGTAGATTGAATAACATATAATATAAGATGACAATACTTCCCATGTTGATTTACAGATTCAACTCAGTCCATATCAAAATAACAGCTGCTTTCCCCCACCACCCAGAAATTAATCCTAAAATTCATATAGAAAGGCAAAGAATCCTCCAGAATCCTTAAAATTTACCTTAAAAAGTTATTGTACATATATATAAAATGAACTGAATGTCCATAAATAAACCTTTATATTTATGGCCAACAGATTTTTTAAAAAATAAGAGTACCAAGACAATTCAATGGGGAAAAAGTCTTTTCAATAAACAACTGGATATCCACATGCAGAAGAATGAAGACAGAGTCCTTCCTCAGACCATATATAAAAATTAACTCAACAGATTATAGTTCTAAATATAAGAACTAAAACTATAAAATTCTTAGAAGAAAATTTAAGGGTAAAAATGTGAGACCTTAGATCGAGCAATGGTTCCTTACAGATGACACCAAAAGCATATGGGACAAAAGAAAAAAGTATTTTGGGATTCATCAAATTAAAAAGTTTTATGCTTCAAAGGACACTATCAAGAAAGTGGAAAAAAATCCCACAGAAGGAAAGAAAATATTTGCAAATCATATGTCTAATAAGGGACTTGTATCTAGTCTAGAGTATATTTAAAAACTCTTATAACTCAATAAAAAGAGAATTCAATTAAAAATGATATCTGAACAGACATTTCTCCAAAAAAGATACACATATTGCTGACAAGCACATAAAAAGATGCTCAACATCTTTATCCATTAGGAAAATGCAAATTAAAATCACCACAGGATACCACTCACATCCATCAGTATTAGTATCATTAACTAGTACCAAGTAAAAAAAAACTGGAAAATAACAACTGTTGGCAAGAATGTGATGTAACTGGAACCCTTATACATTGCCGATGTCAATATAAATTGGGGCAGCTGGTTTGGAAACCAGCCTGGCATTTCCTCAAAGGACATATGAGCCAGCAATTTCATCTCTTGGATAAATATATTTCCAAGAGATGAAAACAGATGTCCACACAAAACCTTTTACATGAATGTTCATAGCAGCATGATTTAAATAGCCAAACAGTAGTCACCATTCAATGTCCATCAACTGAGGAATGGATAATTAAAATGTGATATTGTGATAATGTGATAGCGAGATCTTATTTTACATTTAATCCTGTGAAGGACATGATCACTTTGGTTTTTTAAATAAAGATTTACTGTAGTATCAATGTAGATAATCAATTGGGGGTTGGGGGACTGGGAATAGGGAAAGGAAGGACACTAAGAGATAGCTCTTATAATCTGAAGATAGTTGAACTAAGGCAGTAACAGGTATGATAGAAAAATTGGATAAATTTGGGAGACATTAAACGTCTAGAATTAATGGGACTCAGCGAATAATGGAGACAGGAGAAGAAATAGGGATGAGTCATGGCTAGCTCCTACTTCTGATGAATACATTCAACTATTACTTTCTCCAAGAAACTTTTCCTGAATCCACAATTTGAATTCTATGTTCCTTTCTGTGTAACAAATGCATATGGTATACACCTCTGTCATTGTATTTACCACATTTTAATGTACTGTGTAATTCTTCATTCATGTTTCCCCAATTAGTCTCTATTATTGAGGGCAGGGACTTTATCTTATAATGTCTTTTTAGTGCTGCAATCCAGAACTTAGTGCTTGGCACAAAACATTAAAAAATAAAAACTCTTGAACTAAAAAATGGATGTAGAAGGTGTGACCAGCTGGGATAGAGAAATATGATACAACAAGGGAAGCGAATTTAGTTTGAGGAAGGAACATGCTGAGGTAAGATAATGTCAGTTTTTCATATGTGCCTATAACACATCCAAATACAATTGTTAGAAAGTTGAAGCAAGAGAAAGGTTTGGAATTGAGCTGGTAAGTATCAGGATATAGGAGGTACAGGCATTAACTAAAGCCTTGTGCATGTGGACCAAATTGCTTGCAAAACACATAAAATAGAAGTAAAGCTAGATAAAAATAGATTCTTGGAAAACTCTGATATTTAAGGAAAGGGCAGAGTAATTGCAGTTCATAAAAGGGGTATAAGGAGGGATTACAGAAAAAAAAGAGAAAATGACATAAAAGAAGTAATTTTAAAAGGGCTAATAGGTATTTATTGGATTTGGCAAAAGTCACTGGTGAGTTGGGTAGGAGCAGTTTCAATAGATAAAGACTGATGAAAACATATCCTACAGTTGAGGAAGAGAAAATGAGAGATCAGGAAGCGGAAACAGAAAAACCAAGAGGGTTGATATAAAGGAGAAAGGTTAGCTAGTAACTAGAGAGTAATTCCAGATAAAGGGGAAACTCTGTACCATCTTTTGCTTTTTTGTGTTTGTTTTAATTGAGATGTCTCAATTGTTTATACAGTGGGGCAAAAGTAGGTTTATAGTTGTAAGTACACTAAACAGTTTATTCTTCTATTATTATTTATTCATTATTGTGTTATTTTCCATATGAACATACTTTTGCCCCATTTGTATAATATACTGAGGAGTCAATAGAGAAATTGAAGGTGAAAAGGGAAATAAACTGATAAAGTCAATCACTGAGAAGATAGAAGGGGATAAAAGCACAGCTTTAGATAGTAAGGCTAGGTAAGGGTAGGTTTCTAAATGTAGGGGAGCAATAAGGGTGTTAGTAGGAGATAAGGGAATTACCTCCTGATTACCCCCACCTTCTTGGTGAAGTAAGAGGTAAGGTAAGATGCTAAAAGATAATATGGAAGTAGTAGGAAAGAAGCCTTGAAGATTGTGACAAAGGTTTTAAATAACTGTTGAAAAACTGGAACAGGAAAGCTGAAGTGGAAATACAGAGCTGCCATATAATTCTAGGGGTCCAAATGAGGTAGAAACCCAAAAATCTAAACTAAATATAGCAGTCTTCAAGATCATGTGTTTTCTACCTCTAGCCGTAAGGGATACAAAAGTAAAAGTTAAATAAAATGGAAGTGAGAAAGAAGTGAGTTATATATATGCAAAAATTCATTAAACTGTACATTTCATATTTGTTTACTTAACTGTTTACAAGTTGTACCTTACTATAAATGTTAATTTAAAAATTCTATATGTTTCATTTCAAGTGCCCTACCCTCCCATCACCAAATCAAGACGCAAAAATGAACCTCTAGCACATCTATTAAAAAATAACATGTTAAAAGACTAACAAAAAGACTAAAAAATAAAAACAAACAAAAACCTAGGGAAAAGACCCTCTTTCCCCTCAAATGCAAGTTTTTAATATGGAGCAAATTTCAGACCACCAAGTATAGTGTGAGGTGGGTATAGAGCACCAGTTCCCACACAAAAATTGTTATTGTTGGCATTAGCACTTTAATCCAAAAAGGACACAAATTCTGCTCATGTTTGAATAACCCTTGCTGACAAATTGATACCATAGCAGCAGGGCTGCAGGGAGTAATTTCAAAAAATTGAAGGGAAATACAAAGGGGAAAAAACTCAGTAAATACATTTCCTCTTACTTAGAACCTAGGATAGGTCCCTTTAAAAAAAAAAAAAAAGCTTTTTATCTTTCCTCTTTTTCCAAAAGCAGTCCAAAAGGGCATTAGAGAACATCTGTAATTTACATTGAAGGGAGAAATACCAAAGAAATACACATTACACAGCTGTTAGCCCAGGGGACAACTCAAATCAAGCAAATCTCTAAATAAGGTATTGAATGCTCTGCTAGTGGGCAGCTAATTGCCCAAACCAGGAGTATGAAGTGGGCACTTGTCTGTCTTTCTGGAAAGCTACCTTTTGCCTGTATATGGGCAAATCAGAACAATTCAAAATTCCTTTGCCAGTTAAGATTTACCCAAAGAAATTTTGAAATTCTGCCTAGTCACCACCTACCCCATGAATGTAAGAAGGAATTTCTCGTCACTTTAATATTCATCTTCTTCATCTACTCAGTATTACATGTTGGTTTAACAATTATCGGCAGAGTAAAAGCTCCCAAACTGTGCAATATCAAAAGTTAGTAAACTTTCAGAAACTCTCTAATAGAATAGGATAGAGAACTAGATTACATGGATTCAAATCCAGCTTCCTTATTTCCCGTGTTATCTTGGGAAAGTTACTTCACATTTACAGGCCTGTTTCCCATCTGTGAAATGAAGATAACATTACCTACTCATGGAGTTGTGAGGATTAGACAGTCAATACATCAATACACAGACACAAATATTATACCGTAAGTGTCCCATAAATCTTCGCTTCTCTTTTCTTTATCAATTTGAAGCAAGTCTATCTTTGACTATGACTTCCAAAATTTTCATGGCACCTGGCATTAACTGATGTAGCATATACCTTGTGAATGGCTGATAGGGAGAAAAGGGTCTCAAGCTGTGGCATGATGAATTTGCTGGCCTATTCACCAATACATAGCTAGCAAATATTAATAACTCCAATGTAGAAATATATTCAGACTTACGATTTGAAGGTTAAAGGCTCAATACACCAACTCCATTTCCTCTGACTGGTAGTCAGTCCTCTTCCACATAATATATGTGTTTACTGTAATGACTGACTAACGGCCTTTTGCGGAAACTGTCAATATTTTGCATCCACAGCAACTGAAAGGATTCAGCAGAACACTAGGGAATTAAAGGATACAATTAAGTGAAAATTAAGAAGGAAATAGAAAGATGTGGTCCAAATCCCTAGAAAAGAGTTTTATTAAGCTTTCATATTTTGTCCCCCCCTCCCCCTTTTTTTTTTTGTTAGGCTAATATAAAATAGAGCTCTGTCCCTTTAAATGTCAAATGGTTTTCCATCCTACACGTAATCTCTCTCCACAGAGGAGTCTTTTAAAAGTTATAAATAAAATATCCCAAATATTTTCTTTTTCCCACAGATGAGAACATTAGAACACTGACATTTTAATCTGTTCGGTACACCAGTGAGTTGTGTCAACACAGTGCTCCCAGCTACAACACTGAAAAAAACAAGGTAATTAAAGACAGAGAAGAAACTGCATGTGGAGCCTAAGCCACTGAGATACAATGAAGAGTTGTCATTTCTCTATGAACAAATCTCTTTGTCAGTGTCAAAAGGAAAAAAGGCATAGCAATGTACATGTGTGATGTTATAAGGGAAAACATGGTAGTGTCAAAGCTCAATATTCAGACTAAGAACTAAAAAATGGTATTTATTTAGTACTTACTTCCGAAGTCTGAATACGACTGCTAACATCATAAAACATCTTTGGGTATTAACAGATGTCTATTAACCACATACATGTTGTAGAAGACAGAGCTGAGGCACAAAAAGGAAAGAAACACAGCCAGGATCACAAGGTAAAGGTTTAACAATAATAGATACTGCTTTTACTCCAGAATATTAGCTATATTCCTTCCTCAAATTCTAATTTGAAGAGAAAAGCAACATTATCTTCAAAATTAAGCACAGCTGTACCTACATTCTAACAATAGCTGCTTACATCTGTCCTGCCCTTCTGCCAGGGCACACTATCATCAGAGACAGTACAAGCACAATGAAAATGAAACAGGCAGATGTTCCCAGATTCCAATCTCAGCTCTGCCACTTCCTAGCTCTGTAACTTTAGAGCAAGAGACTTATTTGAGATTCTTTTTCCTTATCTATAAAAATAGGTATGATAGCAATTACTCAGTAGTGTTACTGTAAGGCTCAATGAGATAATATAAGTAAAGTACCCAGTTCATTTCTTGGGACAGATAGTAGATGCTCTATAAATAATATTATTAACTTTTGATTTTTATAACACTGACAATTTGTTGATTGTGTGTCATCATACTCTCCAAATTCTATATTCCTTATGACTACAATTTCTCCTTTTACCTATAATATAACTTAACTCACCTTAATGGGAATGCTTAGTATTAGGTAATTATCAGTTGTAATACAAATACATAATTAATAATACAAGAATAAATTTTTTCATGTACTCACAACTGTAAACCTACTTTTTCCCACCTGTGTGTGCATACCCATATTTATTTATTTATATTTTGCAGCATAGTATTACACAATGGTTACTGGTATGGGCTTTTGTGTCAAAACTGCATGCATTAACTGATTATATTTCAATCTTGACATTAATACTTAATAGCTGTGCAACTTTTGGCAAATTATTAACTTATCTGTGCCTCAATATCCTCAACTGTAAAAGGAGAATATAAAAATATATTTATAGAGCTTCTGTGAAGATTAAGTACATTATCTGGGCATATAAGCTATTAGAATAATGCCTGATCCAAGTATAATATCAAAAAACATTTCTATTACCCAATAAATACATGTGTGCAAAGGATATTATTTTGCATTTATTGTAATAGCATTAAATATTTCTCAGAATTTTTATGATATAAAGTTTAAGGAGAGAAAGCAGGGTAACTATCATAGAACAATGAGGACCTGTATAAATGAAAAAAAAGACAACTGAAGATAAAAAAGTAAGTGAATAAGAAATAATATAAGAAAAAAAATCCAGGTTTTACAGAGGGCACCAAATTGAATGAGTCAGTTATGTAAGGAAATGGAAAAGAATGCAACACATAAAACTGTCATATTGTAACTGTATTAAGGACAGCATCACAGAGAAAACAGAAGGAAGATTCAGACAGATGATGAAGGAAATAGAGGTTATTTAACAACAGTGAAAGGCAAGAGCAAAGGTGTAACAGGAATACAAAAGACCCATCTGGAGGCCAGTAAACAGATTTGTCTGCCTGGAACTGAGGGTTCCTACAAAAGAATAATTAATTTGGTGGCCTTAATTCCTTTCACAATGTGTGCTAGTGTGTCCAAACTGGGTGACAAATATTGGGATGGTGATACTGTCAGACCTTGGAATCCAAAATCTCCAGCCTACTACCTTGTGCTACACAAATGACATTTTCTAAAATGTACCATGCCATAAAACACTGGGAAACAATGGGTTAAAAATATGGCTGTTAGCCCTGACCAGTTTGACTCAGTGGATAGTGCCTGCGCACTCAAGGGTCCCAGGTTCGATTCCAGTCAAGGGCATGTATCTTGGTTGTGGGCACGTCTCCAGTGGGGAGTGTGCAGGAGACAGCTCATTGATGTTTCTCTCTTATCGATGTTTCTAACTCTCTATCCCTCTCCCTTCCTCTCTGTAAAAAATCATATATATATATCGCTGTTAGACAATATGCAATGGGACAAAAGATAAAGAAGACTAACTAGGAGAAGTTATAATATACGTTAGCCTTGCCTAGTTTGTGGAACTGTGGAAAAATCAATTAAAGAGGAAAAAGACAAGTAGAAAAAGAACAGTGCAAAAAATACTATAATGGGCAAAGCACAAAAAGTAAGAGCCTAAATTAGGGTGGTAACAAAAGGGATGAATTCAAAACAGGCTGTGAAAGAATAACTGCTTAGACTCAATTTAGTTCAGTTCAATAAACATTTATTGCTGCCTATTAAGGTTCAACCATTTGCCAGACATTAGGGATTTAAAAAATTGAAGAAATAATTCCAATCATTAGGAATTCTTTTATTGTAGAAACAGAATTCCAAGTTTTCCTTAATACATTCTATTTCACACTTGCTCTTAGAAGAAAGGAAATATTAAGAGGTGTTACATATTACACTATAAACCAAAGGGAGTTTTAATTTACTCATTAAAGTTTCCAAAAGTACGCCTTTTGGTTAAAAGGCTCAATATCAGGAGACAGAGGGCCATGAAGAGAATTTTGTGAAAGAATTACTTAGCCAATAGTTTTTAATATACTTATATTTGAGCGAGTGTTAGAATGCATGCTACTGGCAAGCTCCTTTTAGCCTTAATGAGATACTAACAACAGCTATCATTTGTTGAGGGCTCACTATATATCAAATCTTGACATTTTATATACATTGTCTCATTTTATCCTTCCAACATCCCTGAAGGATAGGCATTATTATTCCCACTTTGTTCATGAAAACCGAGGCTTAGAATACGAAGTCACCTGTCTAAGATACCCAACTAGCAAAATGGAAAGGCCATAATTCAACCCAGGCTCATCTATCTCGCAAGTCTAATCTCTTATTAAATGTGTTTTAATAGATAAGTCATTTCAGAAAGGGCTTTTAGGAAGGCATCTGAGATATAGAGAAGGAAGAGTCACTGATGTAAACATGCCAAAACCCATGTGCTGTTCTATGAGGGTTTGTGTTTGCCCATGGCTCACTGACTAGATCTATATAGCAGGAAACCTAGAAGTCTGTGTATTAGTTTTCCACTGCTGCCAAAACCAATTATCACAAAATTAATGACTTAAAATAATACAAATTTATTATAATACAGTTTTATAGGTCTGACATGAGTCTGACTGGTCTAAGATTGAGGTGTTAGCAGGACTTCCTTCCTTTCTAAAGGTTCCCTGCCTTTTTCAGCTGCTAGAGGCCACCAGCATTCATGCACCTTTGCCACTATTTTCAAAGCCAGCAATGGTGGTGGATTGAGTCCTCAGATTGCTGTCTTTCCTGTTCTTTCATAATCCCATCTCCCTTTCATCACTAAAAGGCTCCCCAATTAGAAGGAACGTGGTTAATTTAGAGATAGCTAGATAATCTCCCCATCTCCAGGACTTTCACTTAATCACATCTGCAAAGTCCCCTTTCCTATATAAGGTAATAGGTTGTGGGGATTAGATCATAGATATGGGGTGGGGGGCACTATTCTGCCTACTGCAGATTACAAGAGAGTGGTGCCACTCAATGTTTGAATCATGGAGCTAGCCTACTTGTTTTGGTTCCACATGTACAAGGCAACTTACTACTAATATTTTGGCTTGTCTATATGTTAGTTATAGGAAAAGAACGTGCTGTTTAGAAGGTAGTGTCCAATTCCCTGGGCAAATACCTTTTACATTATATTGAATAATTTTACTGAGTTATAAATTCATGTCTTGTGAGTGCTGTCAGAATGAGTCAAAATCTCTTAGTTCAAAAATTCAAGGACTCAGACAAGGTCAATTAGCTGAATCTTTAAGTGAGGGACCAGAGTTAGGGGTAAGGAGGTAGGTATATTTAACAGTTCTATAGCTATGATTTTTAAAAAGTCTTGAAAATCATCTTTAAGAAGCTATAAATAGATATATCTAAGAATGCAGTGGAATGTCACTCTTTGATTTATAAGACTTGTATCAACAAAGAGAGTAGTCACGGTTTTCTGATTGTACTTGTGTAATCAATCAAATGATTTGAAGTAAATGTCCTTAGAAGGCAGCAGAAAATTTCAAATCAACAATTTTTAAAATTTGGGTCACATAAATCAGTGGTTGCCTAGGGCTTGGATATTATGGGAGGACAGGAGGTGACTATGAATGAGTGTGGGGTTTCCTTTTGGGACAACAAAAAATGTTCTAAAATTGATTATGGTGATGATTTCACAATTCTGTGGATAACAAAAAATCATTGCATTATACATTTTAAATGGGTGAGTTATATCTCAAAAAAGTTGTTAAAAAAACTTGGATTACAAAGAGAAGGCAATGACAGCATGATCTGATTAAATATTAGGATTAAATAGGGGGGTTTATATAATTTATGATCATAATGAAGATCCTCCCTTAATATATATTACATTTGTCTTTGTTCTTCTATTTATTATAACTTTTAATAGAGTCAGTTCTTGGAAAAGTCATAATTTCCCACCCTTTATCTTTACTTTTTTGTGTGTTTTAATTTAATCAATTTATATATATATATATATTAGAGTCCTGTTGCACGAAGGAGATTCGAGCAATAGGCCTTCCTTCCCCTGGCTGCTGGCACCGGTTTTCCTCCGGCACCCGGGATCCAGGCCTTTGGTTCGGCCGCAGCAGCAAGGCTTTTCCGCTCCAGCCGCAGCAGAAAAGCCAAGCCTCTTCAGTCTTCACCTTCACACTGTGCCTGCATATGCAAATTAACCTGCTATCTTTGTTGGGTTGATTTGCATACTCATCCTGATTGGCTAGTGGGTGTAACGGAGTGATGACCAATTTACATATTTCTCTTGTATTAGTGTAGATGTGTGTGTTATATATATACATATATACACACACACACACATATACACACACACACACAACATATACAACACACTTATTACAGAGATTATATATAATAAATGTGACTGATGTTAACTCCCAATGTTCTGTGCTAAAGAATAAAGGAAACCATTCTCATCCTGATTCCATTTTAGATGCTCATGTTGTGTTGCCTTATTCTGTATTGTGTTGATCCTTTATAAGCCCTAAATCATTCCATATGCCACAACAGCTTGTGTGAGATTCATGCCTTCTTGTATTAAGATTATTATATTAAATTAAAAAAATTCTGGTCTCTACTTGTAAACATGGACAGTTCACATTTTAGTAGACAACCTTCATTTGCTCTATTTTATAGTTATTACTATTATAATGCCCAATAATGACTACACTGATCTGTACAATGTTATTAAATGACCTCTCTGCACTTCTTTTTATCTGCATCCTTTTTCTCAGGAGCAATATTATTCCTTTTATCCAAACACCATAGCAGAGTAAAAACTGGCTGTCAGAAGTCACAAGGAAGTTATGCTTACAAATTAGAAGGTCAGGCAAGGCTTTGCTTGATGCTTCTTGAACTTGATATGAAAATAACTATATAGCCTCGAACATCCTCTTTGAATAAGTGATCAAATTTCAAATAAACATTTTCCTGAAACTGATACATTAAAGCAATTCAGTTAAATGAATAAAATGTCATTATCCAAGCCTGCCAACAGAGATTCCTTCCATCTTGAGATGGAACACTCTCCTCTCAAATGAGCTTAGACAAAATGATTTTCTACATAAGTATTATAAGAGATCACTCTCCATTCTTGAAATAACAGATAAACTGAGGTTCCAATCCAAATCCTTAGGTGTGACAGTACTTCTATACTGGGTTCATCCACTGAACCACATGCCTATCATACTGTCATATGATTCCATGCAATTTATTCCTATATCATGGTTGTTCTAGCTGTATATACAGAAAGAATGTGATGGTCCAAGAAGAGAAAATCAATATATACTATTACACTGTGGAGTGCAGTATTATACAATTTCCTTGTTCTTATATATGAATGCGTAACTGACCTTGTAGAACAAACGTACTACACACTCAGTTTTTGATACAAGACTACCTTTGTCAAATAGCTTGTATTCATTTTTCAGGTTTCTTCACAAAGTAAACATTACAATTAAAAGTGAAGATCTTTGAATATTGTTATAAAATGGCTTACAATGCAATTTATAACACATTTATAAGTTTGTCAAAATTATGTTGCGGTTTTAATGCATACAGAAACTCAGGTCCATATTCCAGGGATCCTTTCAGACAGTCAAAAGCTGAATTTTCCAAGCAGGCAGCTGTAGCTCATTAGGTCTGCCAAGGACCATGAAAGCCACTTGCCAATAGTGTTGAAAGACTACTACTCATTTCAATCTCACCAAAGAGGGCAGATCTTTCTTGGACAAAACATCAGTGAAAAACTCTGAATTTGGAGTTGTGATTGGAACAGTTCCGTACACATGGATGGAAACTCAATGAAGAAATGAAAGCCAAATGGAGATGGCAGATTGATGTTCTAGCTTTTCACCTTCAGAGATCAGAGTTTCCACCTAAATTTTGAGGAAAAAACACACTAAAAAAAAAAAAACACAAAAAAACAAGCAATAACAATGCACTTGCAGCATGCATGATAATCATACCATCTGATCTGACAGAACTGTCAGCCTGAATGGCAAAGTCTCTATGTATGATTGAGTTTTGTAATCTCAGCTGCTCAAAACAGAGAAACTTAAGGGGCCAATCAAATCAGCTTTGAGTGTCAGTCACTGTCCAAGCAATGTAATTAATCAGAAAAATCAGGATCAAACTTAGTAATTGTCTAAGAAATTGTGACTCCTTATTCAGCAATCACAAAGATAACTAAAAGCTCTAACCATTTAAAATTCTGTAGAATTCAGTTGAATATTAGTATGCCACAGCTAGTATGCCAAAGATGAAAATATATAGCTATCTGGGATAATTTGTGTAAATATTAAGCAGCCTTGCTCTTCAGTTTTAAAGTCTAGATTACTACTTAATACACAACTAAAATTTTGCTGGGTACATAGAGCCTGTTGTTTGGTTTATACATTAGCATAAGATGGATTCCGGGATAAAAGTTATGTTCTATTTCTTGATCGAGACAGTAGCTACATGGTGTTGTCAGGTTATAAAAATTCACTGAGTTGTACACTTACAATATGTCGATCTTTGGGATCAAAGAAGCTTTGTGATCAAAGAAACATCATGTCCGTCAAATGCCCCATTTATTTAATCTCCAAGAAAAGTTATAGGTAGTATCAAATTCCCATTTGATCCAGATCATCCCAGCTTCACACTTACTTGTTTTCCAGCTTTTCAAGCTCAATTGTTTAAGGACAGACTCAAATTAGACATCTTAGAGCAAGAGAACATGTTATATTATATTTACTAGTAGGATTTTAATCTCATAGTTTACAAAAATGAGAATTATTTCTACTCTAAAGGCTTCAGGAACTATTTTTTAAATAGTTCTGATAATCATGATACTTTATTCCTGAAAGACCTACCAAACCACAACTCATGCATATTACCCTTTAATAGTCACAAGTTAGTTTGTGAAAAAAATACTTTAGATTGAGTATATTTCAATAACAGAGGATGCTCAAAATATTTGATACTGATAACAAGCAGATGAGACTTACTAAAACATTGCCAAAAGTATTTGAGAGAGATCATAATGGGAAAAAGAAAGAGACCCAGATAAGAATTCCAATTTTTTAAAACACTATGAGAAGATGTTATCTATCTCGCAGGTCATTATTAGAGTGCAAGAGATGCCAAAGTCTTAAAGCTATAGTTAATTACTTAAAATTCTATATTAACTTATTGTTTTTATAATGAGGAGTCATTGCTCAGCCTCAGTTTAGTCTACTGTATCCAAAATTAGAAAGTACAAATGGTTCCCTTCTCTTTTTATGAGACAAGTATTATACAAATATAGGATTAAAGAGACAAGAGACAAAAATTCACATGTGCAATTTTATATATATCACAAGAACCTCAAGATTATGACAGCATGTATTTGAGGCTGAGGCTGGTAGTAATAATTATAGTAAGGCCCTATGTTTTAGGAACATTAAATATTCAAGAAGGCAAACCCCAACAAAGACTAACTGTTCAAAAGGCACAGAAAGTAATATTGGTTGGTATTTGTTTCTGTTAATAATACAGTAACAATTTAAATCTGATTCCATGAAAGGAGCATTTTTTTTTTTAAATTCTCACCTGAGGATATGTTTTTCATTTATTCCAGAAAGAGAGGAAGAAGGAGGTGGGCGCGAGGAGAGGGGGGGAGGGGGGGGACATTGATGTGAGAGAGAAACATCGATTGGTTACCTCATGCTCACGCCCGACCAGGGATTGAACCTGCAACCTGAGTATGTGCACCGACAGGGAATCGAACCTGAGACCCTCTGTCCACAAAATGGTGCTTTAACTACTGAACCACATTGGCCAGGGCAATGAGCATTTTTCTTATAAACAAAACATTTATGTAACTTACTATAGATTAAAAATAATATAATGGTTCAAGTCCTGACTGGTTTGGCTCAGTGGATAGAACAGCGGCCTACAGACTGAAGGGTCTGAGGTTTGACTCTAGTCAAGGGCACATGTCGAGGTTTCGGGCTTGATTCCCAGTAGGGGGCATGCAGGAGGCAACCAACCAACAATTCTCATCACTGATGTTTTTATATCTCTCTTCTTCTCCCCTCCTCTCCGGGAAAAAAAAAAAGGTTCAAAATTCTGAGAAAGAAAAATGATTAAATTTAGTCTTAACCTTTAGTTAAAATAAATTTTTAAATGCCCGTCTAATTTTAATGGCTCCGTTTTTCCACATGAGTTATGCCTTTAAAATGTATTTTTAGCAAAAGGCAGCACAGAGTAATCAGCCCAAAGTTCATGTCAGTTCCTCCCTAATATTAACCAGAATGTCAATGAAATATTCCACTTAAATTTGTTACTTCCAAATAACCAACAGTTAAATTAACCATTAGTTGAATCATATGAAATTTCCACTACTGTAAGTCAAAAAAAGTCAAATCCTCACAATTTCATGAGGCTTAACCTAGTAAAAATTTTTTAGACAGTTCCAACACTACTCTAGGAAAAAACAAATACACATACAAAAATTATTTACCTAATATGAAAATACATGTAAAAATGTTTCTAAAGGAAACAATACTAGCGTATAAAAAAAATAAAAATAGTGGGCTTTATGAGAAGGGGGAAAAATCAGGTAGTCCAACAGGTTACTGAAATCCTGGTAGTGATCAATAAATCGACTTCTGCTTCACCTTTTATGAAGAGGCTGTACTTAGCAAATCACTGTGTAAGTTGTTTCAATAACAGCACTCTTGCTATCAAGTTTACTTGCAATGATTCCAACCAAGAAATTAATTTCATAGACGACAAGAAAAGGTTATCTGAAATGGGAAAAACACAGGAGACTGAGCTTTTTGCTAATAAATACAGACAAATATCAGTCTAGGCACTGAATTCAGAGCTGTTTTACGCTCTGCAAGACCTGAATTCCTTGTAGCCCAACCACTACCATTACTTTAGACAGACACACATACACACACACACACACATATACATACTTATGTTTTTTAACAAAAATTTCTAGTTTTAGCACTGAAAGTTCTATGAACTGAAAACCCAAGTCTAGGCACACTGGGATGGTTAGCTATCTAGTTCTACAGCTACCAATTCCATGCATGTGCATGCATGCGCACGCACACACGCGTTTCTCCCAACCCTCTCCCATTCATATCCCAAACTCCAAATGTTTTCCTAAAAATTACAATAAATTTATTAGCTCCTCAGAAAATAAGTGGAATAAAATTATCCAGTAGCTATTACTTAAAGACTACACCAATGAAATATGTAACTGGCAGTGATCAAATCTGAGAACTTGGAAAATGCTATTCATCACCAGCCATCACACTCACTCTTTCTTAAAAGGTTTCATGTTCAAATCATATTCACATTCTTAAGTATTATCATTGGTAATCTCTTGTAATTACTCCCTTTTATAAACATGAGGAAAATCTCTGTGGCCTTCTGTAGGTTTGAATCTCAGCTTTACCACTTACAATGTAACCTTAGGAGAAATTGCTTAACCTGGTAATTCTCTATTTCCTAGTATGTAAGATGGGGATAATAACAGTACCTTCCTCATAGGGTTTTCATGAGTATTAAATGATGTAATGTATATAAAATGCTTAGTATAACACAGTATCATAAAATTAAGTCTCAATAGTAGTCACTTATTGTAATTGCTAATAGTATTATTGTAAAGAACTTTCAAGTGCTTTGAAGGTGGCAGCACCTATCCCTGTCTTCTTTGGTGAAACATTTTCTATTAAAAATAACTTATTTCCTTTTATAATATTTAGATTTTCAGAATTATTCTTTCTGACTGTAAATCTAAGAAAATCTTGAATAGTTTAAAAGAAACGATGTCCTTGTAATAAAATTAATTTCTTCTTTCTATGCGATTTCTTCCCTTATTGAATTTCAACATCAGATATAAAAGTGCAAGTAAAGAATAAAAATCTGAGCTCCTTGTCCTCTAACTTTAATAAAATATAATATTTAATGGGCTAAAATACAAGTGATAAAGTTTTATCTGGGCTAAAAAAAAAAGTGTAAACATTAAATCAAAATAGACTCAAATTAGATTTTAGAATTTGAGGAAATTTAAAATCATGTAGTCCAATGCCCTCATCTAATCTAATGAAAGAGTAATATGCAAATTAACCATCTCTCCAAGATACCTAAGCCACACCCACCATCCAAACCATGCCCACCAGCCAATCAGTGTGGCTGTATGCAAAATCACCTAGCCAAGATGGCAGCTGGCAGCCATGGAGCTAGAGCAAACAGGAGGCTTCTGTTGCACCAGCGATGGAGTTGAAACTGCCTGCCTAGGCCGGCCGGGTCTCTGCTCAAGGCAACAATGTTTCAATTATAGAAGTCACGGAGCTGAAGCAAACTAGAGGCTTTGTTGCCTGACTAGGCCTCTGCTCCAGGCAACAAAGGTTCAATTATAGAAGATAAATAAACCCCAGAAACCTGATTCCAGCCAGCCTCTCTGGGACGTTGGGTCAATGGGTGCTGTGGGCAGCTTGAAAACAGCCCTCAGCCCCTCACCTAGGCTGGACAGGCACCCCAGTAGGGACCTGAACCCTGAAGGGACTGTGAGCAGCCTGAAAACAGCCCTCAGCCCCTCACCCAGGCTGGCCATACCCCCATAGGGTGAGGGTCTCATTGGGAGGCTTGGTCAGCCTGCAAACAGCCATCAGCCCCTCACCCAGGCTGGCCAGGCACGCCAGCAGGTGGACATCCCCCAAGAGGTCCCAGACTGCGAGAGGGCCCAGGCTGGGCTGAGGCCTGGCCCCCCTCCCGCCGAGTGCACAAATTTTTGTGCACTGGGCCCCTACTTTTATAAATAAAATCCCAAAAAGGTGATCTTCCCAATGTCTTATGTCCAGAAGAATCAGAGATAGTATACGAATTCAGGTTTCCTGAAACCTACTCCAATTATCTTTTCAATATGCTTTTCTCCAAATCATAAAAGAAAAATCATGGGAAAAACCCCTATTCCAAAATTTCTAATGAAAACCATCTTTGCATACACACAGATAATTAAGAAGAGATTTGCTAAGAAGAATGAAGGAAAAATAACTAATATAATATAGTAGAAAGTACACTTTGAAGTCAAACAGAGCCTATTTCCAATGCCAGTGCTTGTCACTCCTTCATTCTGTATCAATAGTCAAAGTACTTACTCGATCTGAGCTTCATTCCCTTGTTTGTAAAATGGAGATGATAACACCTAAAACAAATAAAACAAAAATAGTTAGAATAGGACAACAGTAGAAAGTCACTCTACCTCAAGTTGAATCCCAACTCCACAACTTACTTGTTGTTTGATCAAGTTATATAACTTCTTGAATCATGGGAAGTACTTTAGCACAGAACATGGCACATACTGTAACAAGTTTTAGTGTTATCAATAATACATATAAATTACCTGGCACTTAGTTAGGTAGTGAATAATAAAAACTACCACCACCACCACCACCACCACCACCACCACCACCACCACCACCACCAAATACTTGCTTTTATGAGTGAAACGACTTGATTAAGCCAATATGCTATAAAAAA
Source organism: Murina feae (assembly GCA_004026665.1). NCBI lineage: Eukaryota > Metazoa > Chordata > Mammalia > Chiroptera > Vespertilionidae > Murina > Murina feae. The sequence goes on along the minus strand of PVJC01007589.1, from coordinate 23,928 downwards.
TCAATGCTAACCATCCTAAAATATGCCATACCCTGAAATGTGTGAAAAGTTCATTAGATTGGGAATTAAATATCAAATTCAAAATGTACAAAAGCTAAAACCTATCAAGTAAATAATCATTCTAAAGTGACATATTTAAGGAAATTGTGGTTTTCAGGGATTGAACTTTAAAATGTCTGTTCACAAGACTGAAAAATATGGTATAAAGTCAAAAGGCTTACAGTGTATGAAATAAAGCTAAAATTATAGCAATGATTGTAAAATACCAACTATGTATAGAAGAAACCATATGCTTTGGAAGACTCTCAATTATGACATGATTTTCATAAACTTCTAATCAAAAATATAATAAAAAACAAGAAACAAAAGAAAACCAAATCTGACATATCACCATTTAAGAGAACCAATTCCCAGATGATTAGAAAAGATCTATCTCTGAACTGGATGGAAAGGTATGATTTCTAAATCCAAAGGGAAATTAAAACCACAAAGTTTAAACAAAACAGCATGAAAAAAAAAATCAATACCTCACAAAATAAAGCACTAATTTAGTTTTCAGTGTTTTCTTTACAAAAGTTCTATTTTTAAATCAGATACAGTGGTTTAAGATGTTACCACGTCTTTAAGCTCCATTTGGTAGGGAAATACCTGTTTTGCTCTGCTACTTCTAAAGGTAAATAGGAGGTTTTTGCATTTAAGTTACACTGTGAATACTTCAGAGTAACCTCATGCCAAAACGGCACATTTCTGAGGGATGCAAAGGTATTCAATAAAAAGCTTTTAAAGGCATATTTTTAAACTTGCAGCAGGAAAGCTTTTCTGTGTCAAGACAGTAATTCCTTTAACAGCATTGATCAAAATGTCATTCTTTTATGAGTGTACAATACCTTTTAATGGCATACAACAAGCCATTAGGGTTATACACCTCTGTATTGCAGACAACTTACTGGAAAAAAAGGGAACACTGGCCAAGATACAGGCAGTAGGTTTTATGCTTCTACTAGGGAAACTTTCCCCCCTAACTGCTTCATTCTGAAATCTACAACTGAAATTAGCCAAAGATTAAGTATAAGCTCTTTTTCTTCTGTAATTTAGAAGTGCTTTCAGGGAGACCTAAACTGCAAGGTCTAAACAGTATCTTTGCAGATACCATCGGATGGCCTCGAAAACAGCCTCTCACCCAGGGCCAGTTCTTCAGAAATTATTCATGAAAATTAGAAAAGATTGAAGGTTTTATTTACTTTGCTACTTTCTGGGGAAAGAAGAAAGTGAATTTTAAAAATGTTATGAGATGATCAAGTTTCATATTTACTTGCAAAGACAAACACTAAAGGAATGTTAAAGTTATATATTACTCTCCTGCACAATATTTCTCTTTATCATCTAATATTGATTAGGTAACCTTTCATAAAAGGCAACTATTTAAAAATCATCTTAAAACAAGTCCTTGTCTTTGGGTTATTCATGCCTTAAGGAAGATAAAATAAGTTCTGAAACTATTTAGAAAACTTAACCAAAGGAGTACAAAAACACTTAAACTTCCACCAATTTACTAAATTTCTAACTACTAAGGAAATGGAGAGGTACTACTGCTTTTCATGTAAAACTTTTACTTTTTTTTCACTATTAAAGAAAATATGACTTAAGTAGGTAAATTCTTAAAATTATAGAAATATCTCAAATATTATATATTGATTGTAGCCTAAGTCTCTACTTTCTGAAATTGCTTAAGTTTCATAGAGTCTAAAGAATGTTACTAATAATAATTACAATCCTGTACCCAAAAGTAAAACGTAACCTTACAGACACTAGATGCATTTCAAAACCTCTTCTCTAAAAGAAGTTTAAAAAGTAGAAGAATCTGTCTTTTTTTAAAGATGTGTTTGTGGAAAGAAAATGGTAAGAGAAAAAGAAAGTTTCTATGAATGACTTTCCAAATTTTATGATCAAACAGAAATTTCTGTTTCAGGCAATACAGAGAACCAGAATATCTGCATTAACTCCATCACTGAAAACAATGAAAAATGCAAGAGTGTATACAAAAATTTCTTCTTAAGAGCATCCCAGTTGATAAAATTAGTAAGAAATAATTTAAAAAACACACAAAACAAAACACACACACAACAACAACAACAACAACAACAACAACAACAACACAGAACTCAAGAGATGGTAAGTAGAGTGCTGAATCTGCTTTTGCCCTGAGGATATATGGACAACCATATTGGTCAGAGTTTAAACTTACAGATCTTTTTTGGAATGAAAGATAGAAAACAAACGCAACACCACCTAAGAGTCTAATAGGACACTCTCCTCTCATGAAGCTGGGAACTCAAAGGGTTACACCCCCATAATGTAAATGTGATCCAGGAGTCTAACAGGGACTAAAAAACTGCAAGGGAAGTTTTCTTGTCAGTGAGCAAAACAGGGGAAAGATAAAACTATAAGAAGTTGTATCCACAATCCAGCACTCAAGTAATTATACATGCCAAATTCATATCACCTAATGGGTCCAAAAAATAAACATAAAATGGTGCACAACTTAGTGCCCACAGAGCCAGATTGCAGCAAGCACAAATGTTATCTGGTGAAGCAAACTATTAAATACACAAGTAAACAAGGCATGATGAAAGAACTGGCAAAAACAAATTGGTACATTTTATGTTATGTGTATTTTGCTGAAATGTTTATAAAACATTTCAGAAAAAAGCTAATTGATGTCAGTAATAATGAAATATGGTTATCCCTGGAAGACAGGAAGTGGTAATAACTGTAAATAAACAGGGAATCTTGGGATGCTAGGAATGTTTCATCTCTTGATATGGATATAAATATAGAGTTAGAAAACAATAAAAAGTTATTCGAACTGTACACTTAAGATTAGTGTACCTGACATACTTCACCACATGTCAACCAAAACAACAACAAAATGAAAAGACACTTAATCAAAAAAAAGAAATCCAAATGGTCAGAAAACATAAATATGTTCAGCCTCATTAGATAGCAAGGAAATGCCAATTAAACTACTATTGCAACCCCCACTAGACTGTCTGATACTTGATTGATCAGTCAAGCAGATTGACTAATACACTTTTTATGCAAGTTCAAATTGGTGCAACTATTTTGGAAAGCTGTGATGTATCTGCTAAGCTAAAACACACAATTCTCTGAAAAAGCTACTAGGCTTATCTATTTTATTTCAGTCATGCCCTCAGTCCAACAGTCACATCTGCAGTTCTTTTCTAAACATTCTTCTTAGATTTGCCATATCTCTTTTTTTTTTCTGATCCTTTCACTCCCATTGTCCTTCCTAATTTTGAGTATCTTAGACCTACCAAGGTTCAGAGGCAAAGACTATTCCATAAGATATTCTGTTTAATTGAAAGAAATGTAATAGATACTATACTAATAATTGAAATTCACTCTGAGGCAAGTTGATAAATTTTGAAGTTTTAATAATGGGTGTGAAGGTCATGTCCTTATTAGATCCTTGCTAAAAGACTGGGTTTTAATTGGCCTTTGTCACTCAAAGCCTTTATCAATTTTAGTTTCTAGACATTAGGATTAAAAAACAATTGCACTTCCCAACATTATTGTTCCTTTTAATTCCCTTTCATGCCTGTGTGGTTTTTGTGTGTGTGTGTGTGTGTGTGTGTTTAAAAGACAGTTCTTTACTAAGCTCCTTTTTCTTATAATGCCTTCTAAATGGAATCACCAGTAACCAACACACATATATTGAAATTCTGTTTTCCTGCCACTCGTCCTGGAGCTGTCCTGGAGCTACAAATTTACAAAGCACATGATCTGCATCAAAAAGCGATGGTTTAAAAAATATAATTCCAATATGAAAGTTTAACCTTTGGAAAAGTTGATTGGCTACATTTTATTAAGTCACAGTTACTAGTATAACATGAGTTATAACACGAGTAACACCACATGTTAGAAAGTTATTCAAATACCAATCGACCACCCATTCCCCCAATTCAAATCATATAAGCCTAGCATATTAAACTACAACTATGTAACATTTTGGACCTCACAATATATGCTCTGGCAAAAACAAAGTAGTATTCTAACATCTAGATCTCAAATATAAGTCAATCAAATATAGTAGGGCAAAATGAATCAAGAATTTTAAATGATTAACTACACTGTAATTTTGTGTAAAATTCATAGATAATAAAAGGCAAACAGTTTTAAAAACTCCCCAATATTTTCAGTGTAGGTACGTATTACATAAAATGTTCATCACATTGAATGAAATACTACAAAGCCAACTGCATTACACCTTCCATTTGCCCTGCATGTATAATTAAACTCAATAAAATAAAAGCATATAACAAAATCTTTCCACAATTTTACAGGTCACCCTCAGACAACTTGACATATATAAGGCTTGTCTAGGCAACTCAACCTATCATTCACAAATCAATCCTCCTCTCTTTTCCTCGGGTAATACTCCATACACTGCAACAGCTAGAGAAAAAGAAATTTAGTAATAAAGAAACAAAAGTTCCTACTACACATTCAGGAAATATTTTAAAATTTCAAAAAAAACACAACAACAACCTAGCCCTGACCAGTTTGGCTCAGTGGATAGAGCGTCGGCCTGCAGACTCAAGGGTCCTGGGTTCGATTCCAGTCAAGGGCATGTGCCTTGGTTGTGGGCACATTCCCAGTAGGGCTTGTACAGGAGGCAGCTGATCAATGTTTCTCTCTCATCGATGTTTCTAACTCTCTATCCCTCTCCCTTCCTCTCAGTAAAAAAATCAATGAAATATATATTTTTTAAAAACCAAAAAAAACACAAAACCAACCTAGTCCTACATTATACTGTTTATAAAACATTCAAGGGGAACAAACAAAGAAACATACATATTCTATCAAGAGATATTCCAGACAGCAAAAAGTTTAATGTGGAAGAGAATATTAAATTATCATTTAAATTGTAATTCCTTATTTAATTTTAAGCCATTATATTTTACATGCCGGTAAGATTAAACCACCCATGATTTACAGAGCAAAGTTTGGCTAATGTAGATCCAGCATCTATAAAATTATAAACTGACATGATATGTTTATAGCATAATACCTTTCCTGGTCAATTCATTGAACTCATCCTCTTCTACAGGCATGGACTATCTTCCAGATCTCATAGCACTTACTTTTTAAAATCTGTGTCATTGTTCATAAAAAGGAAAGTGTACATCACTGAAAAATTTCACAGTAAAGAGTTCTGAAAATTCTCTTCTCCATAACAATGAAAACACTAGCAGAAACTGTCAGAGTCAACTCTTTTAGAATCCTAGAAATTAAACAAAGGCTTACAATAATTCAGGGAATGATTATTCAAGAAAAACAATCAAATCTCCGTAAGAACAATGAGCATTGTGACATTTAATTTGTCCTATGCCCATGTACCCATCCCCTGCTCCACGGAAGTCTTGAAAAACAACAGCCACAATCAAGTCTGGCAGTCCAGTAAGTTGGAATTCTTTCAAGGCACCACTCCCAAAGAAAGGTCATTATTGGTGCATGACAGATTCTACATGTAAGGTTGTCAGTATGTAAACTTACTCAGAGCTCACAAGTACAAAACATTTCCCCCCAGAGAACTGTGAAAAACAACCAAAGACAATTGTTGAAGGTAACACTTAAACAAAATAAGAAAACAACACAATTGAAAAACAAGCAAAAGATCTGAACAGATACCTCACCAAAAAAGATATACAGATGGCAAAAAACAAAACAAAATATACAAGAATGTGCTCAACATCATAATGCACCAGGGAACTGCAAATTAAAACAATGATATAACACTTATTAGGAGGCCAAAAACCCAAAACAATGACAATAAAAAATGCTGTCAAGTATGTGGAGCAACAGGAACTCTCATTGCTAATTGAAATGAAAAATGGTACAGTTGCTTTGGAAGACAGTTTGTTAATCAGTACTATTTAATTCCTGAACCCCTGATTTCCTTAAAGTCTTCTTTTTTTTGAGGTATTGTTTTTTTTTGATTTTTTGTTTTTTTAATATATTTTATTGATTTTTTACAGAGAGGAAGGGAGAGAGATAGAAAGTCAGAAACATCGATGAGAGAGACACATCGATCAGCTGCCTCCTGCACACCCCCTACTGGGGATGTGCCTGCAACCAAGGTACATGCCCTTGCCCGGAATCGAACCCGGGACTCTTCAGTCCACAGGCCGACGCTCTAGCCACTGAGCCAAACCGGTTCCGGCAAGGTATTGTTTTTTTTTATTAAGTCATCTTTCTAGACACTTCAGTTCATCATCCGTAAAAGAAGGATTATAGTGTAATCAAAAGGAACATCACTAGGTAACTGTAAAATAGTAATAAATGAATGTTAGCTATTGCTATTATTATTCCCATTTACTATTTTCACCAGCAATAATAATTGCTTTTAAGAGTATATTCTAGCTATGATAACTGCTTTTGAGAATAAGAGCATAAATATCTAGCATAAGCCACTTTAAGGGAATCCTGAGGATCCCACACAGAATCAAAGGAGACCACTATAAGGTATATTTACCATAGGCTGGCTCTCCACTACAAGAGTAAAAGGCATAAGGGCTTTCTTTCTTTCCTCCTTTCCCTCTCCTTCTCTCCCTCCCTTTATTTCTTTCTTTCCCAAAGCTGTCAACAACTCTAGAGCTTTTTTCCTTTAGGACTGACCCCAGTCTTTATTTTTTTTGTTTTAACACTACAAGTCTTAACAATAGGTATTTTCTAATGTGATCTTACTTGAAAATAAGGTCTTTGCAGATGCCTCCAAGCAAGTATTACTTTAAGTCATTCTTATTTTAAGCATTTTATTAACTAGAAGCCCGGTGCACAAAAATTTGTGCTCGGGGAGGGGTGGTGGAGAGGGGAGTCCCTCAGCCTGGCCTATGCCTTCTCACAGTCTGGGACCCCTTGGGGGATGTCCACTTGCTGGATTAGGCCTGCTCCCTGGGGGATCGGACCTAAGCTGGCAGTGAGACATCCCTCTGGCAGCCTGGAAGCCCTCATGGGATGTCCACTTGACATTGGGGGGTGGAGGACGGGGCAGGCCTAAGCTGCAGTCAGACATCCTTAGCGCTGCTGAGGAGGCAGGAGAGGCTCCCACCACCACTGCTGCACTGGCAGCGGTTAGCCTGGCTTGTGGCTGAGCGGAGCTCCCCCTGTGGGAGCGAAATGACCACCAGGGAGCAGCTCTTGCATTGAGTGTATGCCCCCTGGTGGTCAGTGTGTGTCATACCGACCAGTGATTCCCAGTTGTTCTGCTGTTAGGGTCGCATATTGCCCTTTTATTATATAGGACTGCTGTAGGGAATTAGGTAGTGCCTAACAAAGTAATGGAGATACATAATTGTTTCCATTTCCTTAAACCATAGTGACATATTACCACACAAACTAGGTAGTTTCAAAACAACAGAAATTTATTCTCTCATAATCATGGTGACTAAAAGTCTGAAATCAAGGTGGCAACAGGGAAATGCTCCCTTTGAAGAGTCTAGAAAAGGATCTCTCTTTTCCTCTTCTAGTTTCTTGTGGTTCCTGGTAATAATGTTCTTAGCTTGTAGTTGCATAACTCAAATCTCTGCCTCCATCATCACAGGGCCAAAATGTTCCCTCAGTGTATTTCTCTGTGTCTCTCTATACCTAAATTTCCTTCTTCTGTCTTTTATAATGACCTAACCTAATTCAGTATGGCCTCATTTTAACTTGGATTACATCTGCAAAGACCTTATTTCCAAATAAGATCACATTATAAAATACCTAGTGTTAAGACTTGAGCAAATCTTTGTGGGGGACACAATTCAACCCACAACAGAGAACATCACTAAATGTAAGAAGTTGTATCCATCTTCTGCATATTCTGGAAGTCCCTTAGGCCTCCTATTTTCTTCATATACCTCTTTGGGTAGTGCTTTTATAATAATCCTAGCTCTCTGACCTTACAACTACATCAAGCTAAAAAGCTCTGCACAGCAAAAGAAACCATCCTCAAAATAAAAAGGGAACCAACCCACTATATGGGAGGACATAATCAGATAAGGGGTTAATTTCCAAAAAATACATATAGGACATATTCAACTCAACACCAGGAAGACAAACAATCTAATTAAAAAATGGGCAAAGGAGCCCTGGACAGTTTTGCTCAGTGGTTAGAGTGTTGGCCCAACGACTGAAGGTTCATGGGTTCCATTCCTGTCAAGGCACGTACCTTGGTTTCAGATTTGATTTTTTGGCCCTGGTCAGGACACATACAGGAGGCAACCAACAAATGTGTCCCTCACATCAATGTTTCTCTCTTTGTCTCTCCCCTCCTCCTTACCCTCCACTCTCTAAAAATCAATGAAAAAAAAATATCCTTTGTGAAGATTTTTTTTAAATGGGCAAAGGACGTCAATAAACATTTCTCCAAAAAGAACATGTAGGCCCGTAGACATGAAAAAATGTTCAACGTCACTAATCATCAGAGATGCAAAAAAAAAAAAAAAAAAATTAAAAAGGTATCACCTAACACCTGTCAGAATGGCTACTATCAACAAAACAACAATTGCAGGTGAGGATGTGGAGAAAGGGAACCCTTGTGCACTGCAGTTGGGAATGCAAATTGATGCAGCCACTGTGGAAAACAGTATGGAGTTTCCTCAAAAAAATTAAAAATAGAACTGTCTTTTCATCCAACGAATCCACTTCTGGGAATGTCTTAAGAATCATGAAACAACAATCAGAAAGATTATATGCATTCCTATGCTTATAGCAGCATTACTTATAGCAGCCAAGATATGTAAACATCCCATGTGCCCATCAGCATATAACTGGATGAAAAAGCTATGGTACAAGGTCAACCAAAGGACTTGTATGCAGGCATATAAGCCTAACCAGTGGACGCAGACAACAGGGGATGAGAGCATGAGTAGGGGGCTGGTAGGGCAATGGGGGGGATATGAACACATATGTAATACCTTAGTCAATAAAGGAAAAACAAAACAAAACAAACAAAAAAGAAAAAGCTATGGTACATTTACACAATGGAATACTATGCGGCTGTAAAAAATAAGAAACTTTTATCCTCTGCGAAAGCATGGATGGACCTGGAGAGTATTGTGCTAAGCAAAACAAGCCAGCCAGAGAAAGACAAATACCATATAATTTCACTAATATGTGGAATCTAATGAACAAAATAAACTGATGAACAAAATGGAACCAGAAAAATGGATACATGGAACAGACTGGCTGATGCCCAAGGGGAGGAGGATGGAGGTGACTGGATAGAGAAGGTGAAGGGATTAGAACATACAGGCATATTCCATGGATTCAGACAACAGTTTGGTGAAGGTCAAGAAATGGGCAGGCAGGGGTGGGCGGAAGTAGATGAAGGGGGAAAAAAAGGAGACACCTGCAATAATGTAAAAAAAAAAAAAAAAAAGCCCTCTATAAAAATTTCTCTTCCCAGGTAACAAGCGTGTACTTAGAATAAATTCAAACTTCCTGATACTAAAAATGGGGTCTGATATCATTAAACCAGAAACCATTCAAGTGCCCTCTTGTTTCAGTTGTGTAATCTATTTCTCAGGGGACCTCCTGACTAGGTAATATCTTTGAACTGAGTTCCTATGCCATGCAAGAAAGATCTCCTTATGACTTTTCCTCACACCCCACATCCTTGTTTTCCTCCCTCTAAGACTATTTTATATCATTTCAACAATCTCCTAGAAGGCACTGATTTGACTTCTGAGAGTAGCACCACTTTTCAAAATATGCATTAGTGAAATTGCTTCCAGGTTATCATGCTTTACATTTTTGCTTGGTATAGTTTTCCAAAAGGAAACCACAACTTCTTTAAAAGAATTTATATGATTATGACTTCATGTATGTAAACCAGTACTCCACCAACATTGTTTTTTCAATTGGTTCTGATCTGTCCTCAATTTTATATTAGATACTGTGTTCTTTTTAAAGAAAAAACAAATCAGCTTGTTTATCCCTTCTAGGTTCTACCACCATTTTGTTCTGTCCTTTATATTTTCTTATAAAAATAATTAGAAATGTTATAAAAATAAAACTAACTTCTGTATACCTATAATACAGAAAAGAAATAACATATTATCAAATACAGTTTAGGGACTCTATGAATTCTTCCTTAATGACACTCTTCCTCTTCCCTCTCCACAAGTACATTCCACAAGTTATCTCTACAACTAATTACCATATGGAAGCTGATGTTTATGATCCCCAGGCATTATTTATATTTTTGTCAAATTATATAGTATTAGAGGCCTGGTGCATGAAAATTCGTGCACTTGGGGAGGGGGGGAGGGGAGGTCCCTCAGCTGGCCTGCGCCCTCTTGCAGTCCTGGACTGCCTGCTAGCAGTCGAACATCCTGGGTGCTGCCGCAGAGGGGGAAGAGGCTCCCACTACTGCTGCTGCAACTCTCCAGCCATGAGCCTGGCTTCTGGCTGAGTGGTGCTCCCCCTGTGGGAGTGTAGTCAGTGCCTTTCATAGTGACTGGTCCATTCCCGTTTGGTCAATTTGCATATTACCCTTTTATTATATAGGATTCTATGTATTTTTAAACATTAATTCTGTGTTATACCCATTACAGACTCTTCTGCTATCTTTTTCCCCCTCAAATTATAATTCTGACATTCCTCATATTGATACATATTTCTCTGACTCATGATTTTAATAGTGTCTTCACTCTTCATTTTAAGAATATTACGACTTTTATAATCATTCTTATACTGTTAATAGACATTGAGTTAGTTTCCAGGTCTTTGCAATTATAAACAATGCTGTTTTGAACAACCCATTAGTGATTCATAACTAGTGTTTCTATTTTTTCAAAACAGCTTTATTGAGATATATCACATATCATATGTCAGATACCATAAAAATGCAATATTTACAATTCAGTTGTTTTTGGAATGTTCACAAAACTATGCAGCCATCACAGGTGTCTAATTCCAGAACATTTTTATCATTCCCAAAAGAAACTCCCTACCCACTCTCTATTCTCTTAATCTCAGTCTCTGACAACCACTAACCATTTTGTCTCTATGATTTGCCTGTTCTGGACATTTTACATAAACAGACTCATACAATAGGTGGTCTTTTCTGACTGGCTTCTTTCACTTAGCATAATGTTTTCAAGGTTCATCATCCCTGTTGCAGCATGTACATTAATTTGATTGTAGTGATGACTTCATGGATGTATACTTATGACAAAACTTATCAAACTATACAATTTCAATATATGAAATTCATTGTATGTTAATTATAACTCAATAGAGTTGTCCAAAAGATAGTCAAAATATTTCAATAGATACTTGTACCACAGAAGATACACATATATAAGTACACAAAAGATGCTCTACAACATTAGTCATCAAAGAAATGCAATTAAAATTATAGTGAGTCATCAATACACACTTACTGGAATAGTTAAAATTTAAAGTATTAACAATACCAACAACTGATATGAATATAGAATAATGAGAACTGTCATATGCTGCTGATAGTAAAATAAATGGAATAAATAGCCACTTTGGAAAAAAAGTTTGGCAGTATTTCATGAAGTTAAAGATATACTTCTCAAATTACCTAGCAGTTTCACTCTTAGGTAGTCACCCAGCAAAAATAAAAATCTATGACCGTGCAAAGGTCTGCAGGCAAACATTTATATTTGCTTTATTGCTAATAGCCAAAAGCTGGAAACAACCCAAATGTCCATTAACTGGAGAATGGATAAACAAATTGTAGTACATATGTATGATGAAATCTACTCATACACAAAAAGGAATAAACTAATGATACATGTAATAACATGGCTTAATCTTAATTTGATAATACTAAATTAAAGAAGTCATACAGAAAAATTCTAGATACTATAGGATTCCATTAACAAGATGTTCTCAAAATGCAAACCTATAGTGGCACTTACCATCAGATCAGTAGTTGTTAGAAGCTAGGGGTGAGGTCAGTTAATTGATGATAAAGGAGCACGAGAGAACTTTATAAACTTACAGCTATACTCTATATCTTGATTATAGTAATAGTTCACAACTGTTTACATTTGGCAAAACTCATAGGACTATATTCCTAAAAAGAAAGGAATTTATAATATGTACTAATAAATTAAGTCTCACTACTAGTAAAACTGACTTTAAAAAGTAAAGGAGTCAGGAAAAGACATTATACACAGAACAAAGGAGACTCCAAGTATCTAACTAAAACAACACAAGACATAGGACAATGGACTATCGAAGTGCTAAAAAACTAAGTTATATATCCAGTTTAAAAATAAATCTTTCAAAAATGGAAGTTCAATGAAAACATATCACGCAAATAAACACACAGAACCCATCACCAACAAGCCACGCTACAAGCAATGTTAAAGGAAATTCTTCAAACCGAAGAAAAATGAAGAAAACTTGGATCTACAAGAAGAAACAGAGCACTAGAAATGGTAAGACATAGGCAAATAGAATTTACTCTTATCTTAATTTCATTAAAATCTACTCAAAAAGAAAATGCCAAGCCTAGACGAGTGCACTGATGTATTCTATGAAACAAATATAGTCCTCATTTAACACTGTCAATATCTTCTGCAACTTTAAGCCAAATGACCAAACAATTTTACCAATAGGCTAATTGATATAAACAAGATGATGTTGCTACAGTATCTCATCAATGTTATAGCAAAATAAGGTTATTTGAGGACCTGCCATAATAGCAATTCTACACAACTCTTTCAATAGAGGAGGATACAATACTTCTATCATTTAAAGAAGTCAGCCAACATTAAAAGTTTTGAGGACAATCAAGTTATACTAAGTTCATGGATAGGAAGACAATACTATAAAGATGGCAATTCTCCCCAAATTAATCTGTATATTCAAAGCAATTCCTATCAAAACCCCCAAATTATTTCTCAAAGTATTTCATAAAGTGATCATTAAATTCATATGGAGAATCTAAGAATCAAAAATAACTAAGACAAAATAACAACTTTTAAGGAGTAGAGAAGAAGTTTAACCTATTGGATATTGTTTTATTTTAGAGCTAACGTAATCAAAACACTGTGATATGTGCATTGGTAGACAAATGAGACAGACTAAATGAGTTCAAAAACAAAAGCAAACATATGGAAACCATGTGGGACAAACATGGCATCCATTCGTTAGGAAAGGATGTCCTATTCCAGGAGTTGGCAAAATATTTTTATAAAGGACCAGACAATAATATTTAGGTTTTGAGCCTATGTAGTCTCTGCCACAACTACTAAACTCAACATTGTAGCACAAATGTTGTAGTAGCCAGACAACAAGTAAGCAAACGGATGTGGATGTTTCCATATAATTTTATTTACAAAAACAGATGGTGGGCCAGATTTGGCTCATGGACCATGGCTTTCCAAATAGTGACATAACAATGAATGAAAAATTCATCTAAAGCCATTCCTCACATCTTACACAAAACTAAGTTTCAGGTAAACTAAAGTTCTAATGTGAAAAAAAATAATGCTTGAAATAGTTCAGAAGACAATGCAGATTATATTTAGGACATGCTAGTAGAATTTCATATTAAAAATTACTTTAATATACCTGGGGGAGAATGACAGGGGAGAGAGAGGGGGTCAATTTGGGAAAAAGGAGGCATATGTAAAACTTTAGACAATAAAAAATAATAATAAATTAGTTTAATATAAAACATTTAAACACAGAACATAAATTATTTTAACTCTTCATGCTGATCAAGAATTTTCATATTTTTTAATTCATAAAGACTCTGGATAGAAAATCTTAATTTACTTCTTGCATTCCTATGTGCCCATATACTACCCTCATTTTTTAATGACCTTCCTGTCTACATATATAAAAGCCTAAGCGACTGTCACAACTGAAACAACTGAACAGATAACTGAACAGGCTGCGTGGGGCAACCAGGCCGGCAGGGGGTTAGTGAAGGACAACCAAACAACTGAGCAGCAGGCTACGTGGGGCGACCAGGCTGGCAGGGGGTTTAGTGAGGGATGACCAAAGATGGAGGCGCCCACAGCCAATAAGGAGGGAATATGCAATTGACTGCCATGCCCTCAAAGATGGCAGCACCCATAGCACAAGATGGCAATGCCCAGTCCCCTCAGCCCCCCAGCTGCCCAGGGCTGGCCCAAGGTTCAGGCAAGCCTCGAATGTCGGCTGTCCAGCCACTCAAGGCTGCCCGAGGCTCAGGGAACCAGGGCCGGCTGAGGCTTGTGCTGTTGGCAGTGGCAGCAGCCTGAGGTGTGATAGGGGTGTCCTCTTCTGCTGATCACCACCAGGTCGTCTCCTGCCTCTGTGGGCTCCCGGACTGTGAGAGGGGCAGGCTGGGCTGAGGGAACCCCCACTTCAGTGCATGAATTTTCATATACCAGGCCTCTAGTAATTTTATAAAGCATTTCAATGACTTCTCTAAAATTCTTAAATCAGTGCTCATTTGAAAGTTTTGCTACTAATATAACTGTTTCAGCTTTCTCAATCCCCACTTCCTTCAGAACAACAAGTCTTAAGACAATTCAAAAATTAAATGACACAAATAATTTTTAAAAATAAAAACACGTTGCTGGTTTTGCTGCTTAACTATTTCTACTTTAAAAAAAATAGAAATAAACTTCTAGAACCGGACTGGGATCCTAAAGATATCCATACTTCAGAATAGACTCTAAAAGTCTCTGAAATTCATATAAAATTTTGCGTTGTGTGTCATATTCTAAAAGCTCCAAGGTTTTTCTTGTTTCTTAAAGGGGATTATGACCCTCCAAAAAGTTAAGACTCCCTGTTCTAGAGGCTGGACATATAGGGTGTCCCAAAAAACTGTATATACATGTTTCTTTTTTTCCACATTTAACCCATTGGAATGAATAATTATTTGAAGTTTGTATAATTTCTTGGGACACCATGTATAAAAATATCAAATTGAATTATCAAATTGTAAAGAAAATAGAGGGTTTTCATAGTTCCAGACAGGGGATGTGGGCCAAGCTGTTTATTTATACCAGGAAACTCCTGAAATGATCCTAAACCTTAATTTGAAATGAAATATACTGGGGGTGGAGGAGAGTCATATCATAATAGACAGAAAAGCTAAAGGTGAGTTAAGAGAGGATCTTTCAATCAGTAGTTGCTTTTATGTTTTGGATCACAGGCTTTAATCTCTTTTTCAGGGCCAGACAGTACTCCTAACTCCAATATAAAACGTATGTATCAATAAGGCCGGACCAAGAACAACAACAAAAAAAATCACGTTTTTATATGAATCATCGTTCAGAGTTAGAAACTATAACAATAGTAACTTACAGATCTGGTAGCGCTTGAAAGTGCTGTCAGCCCTGGTCGGGTGCTCAGTGGTTAGCGCGTCAGCCCAGGGACTGAGGGGTCAAGGGCACTTACCTAGGTTTGCAGGCTGGATCCCTGAACCCCTTGGTAGGCGTAGGGTAGTGCGGGAGGCAACCAATGGATGTGTCTCCCACATCGATATTTCTCTGTGTCTCTTACCCCTCACTTCCACTCTCCCTAAAAATCAATGGGAAAAATATCTTCAGACGAGGCTTAACAAAAAATAAAAAATAAATAAATGGCTTTTCTTTGCTGCTTTCCACGAGACCTTCACTATGCCCCAGGTGGGAAGAGGAAGAGCAGCTTCCTCTTGATAAAAACAACAACAAAAACTCTTCTGGACTCAGCTTGTGCGGCGTCAGGTTGGACTGGAGCATTTTTGCACATGGCCAAGTGCAGGTAGGTTTCTGAGTGTTGGTGACGGAATCGGAGTTTAATTAGGCAATGGATTACTGGGGAGTAAAATATACTTAGATGGGGTGTAGCACGTAGGGGCTGTTGTGTTGGTTGCTTCCGGGGAGGGTAGGAAGCTGAGGAGACACAGTTTCCTTCAGGGGCGACAGCAGGAAGGCAGGAGTGTAACCGCAGACGCCAGGGAAAGGACGCGACGGAAGAACCCGGAGGCTGCCTCAGGCGAGTGGAGCAGCCCGGCGGAGGTCCCCCATCTCGAGGCTGCCAGCCTGACCGAGTGCCCTACACCTCCAGCCGCCCGCTTCGTCTTTCTCCCCTCAGGGTCGCTCACCACCGAGACCGCTGGCTCCCACCTCCGTTCCGCACGTCGCGAACCCCAAGCGCCACAGATGCAAGTAGGAGTTTCAGAGCTTCGCGGTCCCGAACGTCTCCCACAATGACGGACTGATAGACCAATCGAAGCCCGCCTAGCCCCTGACGCTCAAAGCAGTGGGCGTGGCGAAGGGGGTGGGATGTATGTGTTGCCAAGACGACGGCTTCCGGGTGGGCGTGCCGAGGCGACCGGAAGGCGAGACTCCGCGGGAAAAGCTGCGTTGCTGGAAGGTCGAAGCGTTTGGCGGCCGAAGCCATTTCTAACGGCGGGCCTGGTTTTGGGTCAAGCCACCGGCTTCCGTTTATTTTATTTTATTTTTTCTCTCTACAAACGTCCAGTTATAAAGTTCAAGTTGTTTCCCTAAGGTAAGCATGTGGTAACACCAGCCCCTCGTTATATTTGGGGTCACAGCCACTCGGGTCCAATTTGTCACAGAAGGAGCGGGCACAACACAAAAGAAAAGGGCGAAAATCTGGATTTTTAAACATTCAGTAACTTCTTACCGAGTGAATTTTTTTCATTGCACTGTACACGTTGTTTTTTTTAGCCTTTAAACATTGGATGCGGTTTAAGTTATGATTCAATTTAAAAACCTCGTTCTTTCTGGATCCCAAATTTCATCTGAACCGCGTAATGGACAGAAAGAGACCTGAATTTTAGAATTTTCTGTACAGTCTCAAAGCTTCTCTGACTTCTGTTCTTAACGCCCAACGAATCTGAAGGTAAATGGTTTAGATGGAACAGGTGCTTCGAGGCCGAACCGTTCCAAGTTCAAGCTGATTCAGCTGAGTTTCTCGTTTCTTCAAAAAATCAGTTGAATCTGAAACGATGGAAGCCATTTGAGGCAAACCATGTTTATTTTGGTTCAACGTGTATGGCATTTGATGATGATGGTTTCACAGAAGTCTACCGCATTGATGAAAGAAAGTAATGGTTTCTATGTCACGGGAGGATGAGGGCTTTCTACAGACAGATGATCATTTTTTTTTTTAATTCTTAACAAGCGTTAAAACACATCTTTTTTTTAAAAAAAAAAAAACTACAAAACTCGTTAAATGCTTGTCACCAAAATCTAAAAGAAACACGTCAGCAAAACTTACCTGCTTCGCAAGAAGAATTTATTCCTCTAGAGCTAGGGCTGAGGAGCGTTTACGAAAGCTTAAGATCTATATGTGTTTAGGCCCCTGCCAAGTCCTCTCTTAAAATCCCATCTTCAAAACTCCCTCTTAATGAGCACTTTTCCAGCAGCTAGGATGAGACGTTCTGGTAACTACCTCAGCCTGAAGGTTAGAAATTTCATTAAATAAAAAATTAAATACATTAGAATACTTAGATATGAAACATTAATGAAATGAGTAATACATTCTTCAGAAGAGGAGGCACTTAAGAAAACACAGGCCACCTGCATTGCGGAGCTATGAGGCCATGAATTTGATGGGTAAGGTAGAGATTAAAAAGTGGCCAGGATTTCGAAAAAGAATGCTCCCTGTGAGCTGTTCACTGCCTTCGTAGACCATTTGGAAATAAATCTCTGCAGAGGCCCTAGAGGCCTCACAGATGACCCAGATCATCCTTTAGATGTCAGAATTGCACCGAACAAAGTCAGTTGCATTGCTGTTTATCTGGCAGGAACAAAAAGTGCCTAAGTTTTATGAGGATGCAGTCCTCATAAATTATTTTAACATATTGAGTAATTTTAGAGCTGAGAAAGAAGACTTGCACCTCAGTTAGATGTACTTTGGGGGGTGGGGGGATATGCTCCCTCTAGCAGCAGACGGTATATTTGACTTTGTACACTTTTTATTCCTCTCACTTAGATGTCCTCTCCTCTACTTAGTTGAATTTTATGTAAGACCCAGGTCAAATTTCCAAGTTTTTGAGATGTAGCCCATAGCCACCTCTCTTCCTCCAGAGCACCTATAGAATTATAAATATATTTTTTGTTTGGTATTTTTATGTTAGGCCTTGTAATGTTTCTTATCATTTATGTTGATGACTGTATTTTACATACAGTTTGCCTCATGTTCTGGGTTATAAACTGCTTAGAATTATATTTTCACTGTACCTGGCAGACTGACTTGAGTATAGTAAACTTAATTTCAAATTGTAAAATGCCCAAGTGAGAATTATTAAATATAGTAGGTAGCTGTATTAGTTTGCTAGGACTGCCTTAACAAAATACCACAGGCTGGGTGGCTTAAACAAAAGAAACTGATTTTCTCACAACTCTAGAAGCTGGAAGTCCAAGATCAAGATGTTGGCAGGGTTGATTTTATTCTGTAGTCTCTTTCCTTGACTGTAGATGGCCATGTTCTGCCTTTGTCTTCACATAGTCTTTCCTACATAAACATACACACCTGTATCCAATTATTTTCTTATCAGGACACCAGATATACTGGATTAGGGCCTATCTAAGACCTCATTTTAACTTAATTACCTTTAAAGACCTTCTTTCCAAATACTATAGTTGCATTCTGAGGTACTGGGGAATTAAGACATCAACATATGGATTTTAGGGGGGAACACAATTTAGCTTGTAACAGTAGCCAACGCTCAAAAGCAGAAATTATTGGGAACAGTATTATGATTGGGAGTCATCATTAGAACTCTCATCTTTAGCATACATGTGTAAATCAAATTAGTGTAAGATAATAGGAAGTGGAAGAGCCATGGTAATTCAGAGAGTGTTTGCCCGGACAAAACACTTTCAGATTAAAATTTATTAAAAAAACAAAACAAAACACGCTCTGAAACAATAATTGGCTAGCCAAACAAAACAAGCCAACTGGTTTTGGCTTACAGGGCATTGGTTTGCAAAAACCACCAGCATATTATTTAATTGGGAATTTATAACCTCTTTGATGGGTACTGGACATATTATGTTTTTGCACATCAAAAGACATTTTTCCCAGTTCCTCAGGTTCACACATAACTTTTTTATTGAGTACCTTTGGTGTTGAAGGAACTGTTCTAAGTGCTACATTGAGATTAAAATCCATAAATTTGGCCAAATATACCCAAGAGTTATAAGGACATTCTACTTTTGAGATAATGTATTAAATGCATTACTATGCATAATTTAGTATTTTTTAGTACAACTTTATCTTTTAAATAAATTACAACTCAGAAAATAATTCCTAATTAGATTATGTGCCCTATTAAGGCCAAGCACTGTACTCTGGTAAAGTGTGGAGGAAATGAGACATACACAAAAATAAGTGTAGTGCAAACTAAAAGACATAAAGGGAACTATAGTTAACACATTGTGGGAAATTAGAAGAAGAGAGTATTTTTTCCTGCTGGGTGTGTTACTAAGTGTATTTAATGCAGTTAGCATGAATCTTTTCCATGACACTTGGTACTTCTAATATAACATTAATCAATGTGTTGCATGGTAGTTATTTGCATATGTTTGTATCTCCCCCAGTACATTCTGAAATACACAAGAATGCCTTAGTTTGTATATGCTCCAGTCTAGTGTTGCTCAAAACTATCAGCATCACCTGAGGAATTTTATTAACAATAAACTTTTCAAGTGACAGGGAAGGGCTGGGGCAAAAACAACAACACAAACAAAAAAAACATTTCTTTACTCTAGCTCTGGAGAAGGGTAGAGAATCTCTATTTTGAAAAGGTTTCTACCACTTAATGATTCTGATTATCAGCCTCATTTGGAACCTTCTGCCCTAGAGCACCTAATATATAGTATGCTCTCAATAAATTCTTGTCACATTAAATGAGCAGAGCTGTGATTTAGTAAGATTAATAAGACCCCATTGTGTAAGATGAATTAGAGAGGAAGATATCCTAGAGGCAAGGAAATCCCATTACAGACTTCCAGTTAAGAGATCAGGCAGTCCTAAACTAGGGTAGAAGCTATCTAGGAAAGGAGAGAAATGGATGAGAAACATTGAAAAGGTAAAATCTACAGAATTAGGTCAAATTTGTTGTAATGCACTCATTCCCAAATCTTGATCTGCCTAAGACTTACATAGGATGTTTATTAAAAAAGCAGGTTGATGGACTCTTATCTGTGAAATCCTGTTTAGTTAGTTAATCTAGGATGAAGCACATGAATCTACATTTTTAATAATCCTCCATGATTTTGATTTAGGTAATTCATCTATTTCAATTTAAAACCTCAATTTAAGAGCTGTTGATCATTGTGAATGGGGAAGAGGAAAGACTGAAAAATAACTCTAAAGATTATTGCATGACAGGGATGATGATAAACCACTGATAGACAGTGAGAATTTGGTTTAGATCAAAATAAAGTTCATTCATGAAGCTATTCAGCAATAAGGAGAAATGCTGTTTAAAATCCTGGGAAAGAGGTAGAGGGAGAAGAAGAAATTGGAAAACTTTTGTGATAATAAAGATTCATTAAGAAGGAGATCAAAGAAAAGGAGACTTATCGAGAAAATTGAGATCTTAAAAGGAAGGAGTAGCATGTGAAATAGAAGGTAGGAAGAAAGCTTGGAAAAATAAAAAGAGTCTCAAGTGAAGAATATTTATATCATCTAGTGTGCATGAAAACTACAGGGATTATGGGGTGGACGTGAAGAGACTTCTGGAATTGACATCTCTCTGGTACCCTTTAATAGGAGTTTTATAGAATTGTGCAGTTGCTATGAGTTGAAAATTAAATGGACTGCAAGAAATTCTAAGGTAGGGATGATTAAGCATACCTTACAATGCTAAAGGGAGGGGGAAAAAATGAGAGGCCCGACCAGTGTGGCTCAGAGATTGAGTATGCACCTATGAATCAGGAGGTCATGGTTCAGTTCCAGTTGGGACACAAGCCTCGGTTTCACAATTCACCGTAGGGGACATATAAGAGACAGCCATCAATACAGATTTAATGAAGTTTTGCTTCAGCCTATTTAAGACAAAATAAGGAAGAGCTTTCTTTGTAGACTTATATAGGTTTTGGAGGTTTAGCATTTCATAGTATTGGCAAAATTCATCAGTAGAACTCTCAACTCTGATAATGCTAAGTATCAACTTTGATGCTAATGTTTTAAGCACCAACTCTGTGAATTATTAGTTGTGTATTTTCAGGCAGTTCATTTTACCACAGTTTCAGGTTCTGGAAATGGAGACAATAGACCCTACCATATGAGATATTTGTGAGAATAAAATGAGAAATAGAAAATGAAAAGTGCTTTATACAGTGTCTGATACATTGGAGGTTGGAGGTATCATTAATAGTAGTTGTCATTAAGTAGTGATTAAATATCACTTGTCTTTCCTATCTTTATGCAATTTCAGTGAATTTCAGGTGAGATAACATTAAAACTTACTGAAACTTGTGATATACAGATATACATTTGACGACTGATTATAGATATTTTCCTTTTCTGAACTCCTTGTTTTCGCTTTCATGTAATTGTTGGATATGCTTCCCTACATTTTGCTTTTGTTACTTTTTGTTGATCTCATCTCCCAAAAAAGATTATGTATACTGCTTGAGGATAGCTGATATTTCTTTTATGTTTCCTACATCTAGGAGAGTATTATATACTTTAGTAAAACACTCAGTAAACATTTGTTTACTTTTAGTAATTGGTGGTTTCTAAGAAGGCCCTTAAGCATATTATAATTGCAATTAGAATTAACAGTCAATCTGAATATGTGATTGCTGCTACACTCTTGAGAATTCCCCATTAGTCAAAGGTGACCTTCCAAATATCCCAATAGATGCTGACCTGACAAAACTGATTCATACCTCACCAACCCACAACCCAGATCTTTGCAATCTGCCCTGCTTTCCAAGCCACTCTAAAACTAAAGCGACTGAAATAAGTATATTACTTATTTAGTGAGGATATTACTTACCAAATAGAAAACCCTATCACCAATCTTATTAGTAGAATTGGCCTAATATTTGTTCTCATGTACAATCTCAGATACTGTTTCCTCTAAAAAAAGAAAAACCTTTTTATATCAATACAATTTTCAGGAAATTAGCCCAGTATATAAACATAATATGTTGTCAGTCTTTTGTGTGTGTGGAATATTGATATAAAAATTGATAATAATGATAAAATACAGTATCTCTAGGTATCGTAGCAAAGAGCCTAACTTTGAAGTAAAAAAGTTAGAATTCTCAACTTTGCCATTTATTTAGCTCTGTGACTGTGAGTAATGTAGTGTAGCTTTGAAAGATGAAGTATCCTCTTCTGTTAATGGGCATTGTAGTAGCTATCTCATAGACTTCTATTAGATGAGATCATTCAAGTACAGCACTAAGCACAATACCAGATACCTAGTAAGCACACACTGAGAGTAATTTCAATTGCAATTTAAAAATTTAAGCCTCAAAATTCATTAAAGATTTGGAAAATGTATTCTCAAATAAGAAGTTTCAAGACAGGACAGCTCCCAGGGTGGTTCTTTTAGCTGCTGAGTAGCATCATCAGGATACAAATCTTCATTGTTCCATTCTGCTGTCCTCAAAGTACTATATTAGTCCTTACCTTTAGACGAGGTTTCCTCATGGTCAAAAGATGACCACTGCAGTTCCAATCTTCAAAACAGCCTCTAACAAAAGCAACCACCATCTCTTCAATGTGTGTTTCTTTTTAAGAATAAGAAAATTTTTCTCAGAAGGCTTCTTGCACACTTTCCTTCATGACTCATTAACTGGGTCAGATTTTTATCCCAGTCATCACTAGCAAGGACAAAAAGATCACGAATTACCTATGGATGGGCCTAGACATATCAATAGTTATCCCTGAGTTTTGGGTTATATCGCTTTTTAGAAGGGTTGACGCCTAAACAGAATTGATGTTCTATTAAGGGGAAGTGGGTGTATATTGTAGCTGTTAGTCTGCACAATAGAACATTTGACATTCTCTTTTTTATTCTCACATGGAGATTCAGGTATCTGTATCACTCACTGCTCAGTTACTTCGCATCTTCATCTATCAGTTACATCAGTGTCATCAGCTTATTAGGTCATCTTATTCTTTTTAAAATATTTTTTTAAATGTTTCATTCTGTTATGTTGCTGCTACTGTAAGAAGGTTGCTGAAGTGTCACAGCTGAAATTGGAAAATACCTAGGAATATCATCAATTTTACCTGAGACAGAACAAAAACATAAATGACGTTAACTATAGCCACTTTCTTAAAGTGAATTTTACCTTGGGGCAGAAGTATATTTATTTATAGGATTTCTACACTTGACTTATAAATACAAAACCTTGCTTTCCAAGCTAAAAAGAAAAAATATGTTAAAAAGTTATTTTTTAAATTTACTTTCAATCTGGACTAGGTAATCCTGTATAATAAAGAGCTTATATGCAAATGATTGTCACACCCTCACGCCGTAACAGCTCAAACACTCAACACTGGGGAGAGAGGAATGGGGACCAGCCAGGCACAAATGAGCTTGCAAGAGAGGAATGAGGACCAGCCAGGCTGTGGCCAGGGAGAGGCACAACCCACCAGCCCCATGGTCCTGGGCACCAGCACCTGTGCCTGCGGCCCTGGAGAGGGACAAGCCGCCCACCCACAATCTCCTGCGGCTGCAGCTGGCCTGGGCAAAGCCGGTCTGGGTTCTGGGTGCCTGCAGCCAGCCAGAGGGAGGGAGTCCTTGGTCCCCGGTGCAGGGTGAGGTGGAGGCAGTTGGAGGAGATCAGGCCAGCAGGGGAGCAGTTAGGGGCAATCAGGCAGGCAGGCAGAGGTGGTAGGGGTGATCAGGCAGGCATGTAGGCGAGTGGTTAGGAGCCAGCAGTCCAGGATTTC
>PVJC01007588.1:0-51029 GCA_004026665.1 Murina feae | reverse complement strand
AGAAAATCAGTCATCCTTATTTTAGTCATTTACATGCGTACAGTTCCACTTTCTCATATTTGTTGAGAAGAAACTAGAAACCGTCCAATTTGTGAAAAGATTTGTTACCTTAGTCAACTGGCACCAATTTCTCAGTTTTTTGGAAGTATGCCAAGAATGCTTTGTGAAAATTTCAGATGACTTCTAATTATGTCTGTTATTCTTTCACTTTGAGACCTCGTTGAGCTCAGTTTACCTGAAGAATTGGGAAAGTTGAAGTACTGTTAACTTTAAACACACACCTTTGCCAATACAATATCTTTAAAATGCTCTTTATCCTGTTACTTGCTTTACGTTTGTTGTGTCAAAACCCTGAGTCTCTAGATTTTTAACTTAATCTGCTTGTGGCAATGTCAGTCATACAATCTAATTTAATGAAGTTCACTCTTATTGTCAAACCAGTTAGCTCCATCAGGCTTGCTTTTTGTCAGGGGGAAAAAGAAAGTGACTTCATTTTCCCTAACCTCGGTGTGAGGTTCTCCTTCACAGCACCCAGGGGTGTTTATAAGGGGGAGAGGGGACCTGGTGAGTGTGTGGTGGTTCTCATTCTGGCTTAATTTGCATTTCTTTGATGACTAATGATGCTGAGCACTTTTTCAAGGGCTTATTGGCTATTTATATATCTTGGTGAAATGCTTTTTTCAAGATGTTGTGCCCTTTTAAAATTGTTTTTCTCTCTTATTTGTTAAGACTTCCTATGTACTGTGGAAATTAGCCATTTGTCGGATATGGTCACAGATACCTCCTCCCATTTGGTTGTTTGCCTCATTATCTTCTTAATGGTGTCTTGATGAGCAGACGTTTTTAATTTTGATAAGTCCAGTTTATCACAGTTCTTCCTTAGTGATTGCTGCTTGCTGAGTCCTCTTTAGGAAATCTGCACACCCGCACCCAAGTCACAAAGATACTCTGTTTTCCTAGAGAAACTTTACAGTTTTAACTTTCACTTGTCTCTGATCCATGTGAAAGTTATGTTTGTATATGGTGTGAGGTAGGGAGTCCACGTTCATTTTTCTCCCATTGGCTGTTCTATACCATCTGTTAAAGTCTTTCCCCAATGACTTGCTTGAAGACGGGTATCTTCCTAGGGTTGCATTGACTGTAGATCAATTTGATGGGAAAAGCTTTTTAACAATGCTGAATCTCCCAATATATGAACATGGTATATGACATTGTCAAACCTAAACATTTGTAATATTTATTGTAAAAAATATTATAGAAATCACTTTGAAATAATTTACAGTACTCATTTGAAGATTATTGAAACTAGTCATGACTAAAATAACCCAGCGATCATATTTTTATGGTGGGAAGTACTAAAGTAACTTAATGTTCTCTCTTATACCTTAGCCTGTAATGTGATTTTGAACATACAGTTAAAATGGTAAGGCAGCCTTGAGGATCCCAGCCTTTTTGTGCTCCTCTGAATCCTGTTGCACATATGGGCACACAGACAAACAAGAGGTTCTAGGATGCGAGGTCTGGAGAGCTGAGCCTTTCCTTTCAGTGAGTCGTGTAAGAGACAGTTGATAGGTGAGCCAGGGCTTTCATCAAGAGGGGCCACAGGGAACCCTGCAAAGGGCCTTGTTTAGGAGAATGAATATGGTGAAGAAAGAGGTCGGGTGAGAATGGGATGAATCACCTGGAAGAGAGAACCTGGGGTAGAAAAACCATTTCAAACTTTTGCTGCTCAAAGTGTGGTCAACAGACCAATAGTGTCAACATCACTTGGGCATTTGTTAGAAACACAAAATCCGGGACCTGACCTAGATCCACTGAAGGAGGATCAGTGTTTTAAAGCGATTCCCATGTCATCCGAATGCCCATTGCAGTTTGAGAAACATGCAGGCTCCCTGGCATCAAGGGCCACAGTGCACACAGCAGCTGGAAGACAGGGACTGGTGTCTGGCTTCCTGTGTGTTCCCTCGTTCAGTTGCCAAATGGATTTTCAAAATCATTGTTTGCGTTTTCTTGATTTTGGCGGTGGAGGAGGGAGAGAGTCTTTTAAACAGTCTTTTTAGAAATAATCTTAGAAATGCTACTTTATGGACTTAAAACTTTAAGTAGTCGGAGCTGATTGTAAAGTCAGTCATTTGAACAAATCTAATGGGGACACATGGCCCATGCGTCCTATCTCTGCTGTTCCCAGGGACTGGAATTTGGGGTGAGGTTGAGATTTTGTAAAAAAATTCAAATGTGTTTGCTATACGAACTACAACGGTGCATGTGTTTAAAATATAAAAAGGTAAGAAAGCAGAGGACAGATTTTATTTTGTATTGTTACAATGTTTGTGCAGCAACTAAAGGAAAATAAATCTATTGGAGCCTGCTTCTCTCACACAGTAGCTACATCTTTCTGTCTTTTATCAACATTGTCCATCAACACACAGAATTTTCACCCAGTTATAATCATGGTATAAGGGGCGACTCCCCACTCCCCCAGCTGTGCCAGCTCCTCTTCCTCTCATCCCTGGCCTCTGCCCTGATCTCTGCTTCACCGTGGGCCTCTACCACATGATTTCCTGTCCAAGAGTTTACAGAGCTTCCTCGCTGCCTGCCTGGGCGTCAGTTTGATATTCCAGCTTCGGCTCTTCCTGGCTCGGCTGGCCCAGACACACCTGGCTTACCGTCTCCTCTGTTCCCTTCTCAAAACCGGATCTCTTGTTCCCTACAACCAGCTCATGACACATTTCAGTTCTCCCTGGTCCTCCTGACTTCTGGGGGTTACCACCTGCCTTTTACAATGGAGTCTGCCCTCAGGGTTTCACAGGTGGGGCTAACAGCACTGTTCTCTAGTCTAACTTCCCCTCCTTGTCAGATGCTCAAGAGTGATGGTTGCGGGGGATCCTGAGCAAATGAGTTTGCTAGCCCAGGGGTCATCAGAGCACAGACAGGGTCTTATGCTGAGGACACAGACGGTCAGGGTGGAGGCAACGCCACTCTGAGCCCTGGAGCCAGAGCCCCCAGCTCACCAAATTAAGGAACTTAAGTCACAGACTCCGAGCAGTTATTGGTACAAGAGCCTTATAGGAGGCAGCGTTCGAGCTGAGACATTGTTCAGGTCCATTGCCTTAGACTGAGAATCACCACTCAGTCTTGTGCTGGTCATTGAAGATAGCTTTGTGTGTCTAATTGGTACACAGCAAAAGATGATAAAGAATATTCTCCAGGAAAAGGGGGCCACGTTCCTGCCCAGCATCAGATGTGAGTTTAAGAGGCAAAGCTGGGCTTCTCAGTAAAATCGGCCTTCCACTTTCAGACCTTTGACCGCACTGCCTGTTAGCCTGTGCTGACAGCTTACTCCTCACACCTTGTCCCAGTGGAGCAGAATGGGTAAGTTTGGAAAGACAGGCTCAGCAAGGCATTAGAAAGGAGGTTTTTGAGTAAAATATTTCGGTCCACAAATGGCTACAGAGCGATCAAGCCTGCTTTTCTCCCAGGACCGTCTGTGTAATCTGCTGTCCTGCCCTGAGTATTGTTTGCCCCTCTTCTCTCTCAGAAGTGTCTTGGTTCGGGTGGTAAATTGTATGGTCACCCTACTGAAAGTAAGATACTGATAAGAGTATTTGTGCCAACCGCTGTACTGAGTGCTGTGTGCAGTCCTCATGAAATGCCTGAAAGGTGGCTGCTGTTGCTGCTTTGCAGATAAGAAGATGCTCAGAGAGGCTAAGTGACTTGACTGAGCTCACACCGCGCAGACCTGGGAGCAAAGCAAGGTCTGTCAGACTTAGAAAGTGAGTTCCTTTTCCCAGGCCTCTTGATTTTAGGACATAGGGAAAAGGAGTCCTTTATGTGGAAGAAACAGTGCGAGGGAGAAGGACGAGATAAAGGTGGTATCTGCAGTAGGGGTGGCGCAGTGAAGGCAGAGGGGAGGGGTGTGAACTTAGACCCACAAGCTCCTGGGTGCGTGAGTGTGGCCATCCATTTGTTCCCAGCATCCTTCAGCAGGCCTGTGCTGCGGCCTGGGGCCTCCAGTGGGTGGGAAGTTGGTTGGGTTGTGTAGGTCAGTAATGCTCCAACTTCATGTGTGCACATTCCACATGGGAATCTGTTGGAATGTGGATGAATTCCACAGGTCTCAGGTGGGGCCTGAGGCTCCCGGTGACCCCGGAAGTGCTGCTCCGCCACCTAGACCTTGGACAGCAAGAGAATAGTCACTGATTAGACTCACCACCTGGTGTACGGGCCACCGTATGCACAGATGCCCTGGATTTAGGGGGAGAGGGACCAGTGACTTCTGGACACAGATGCCTTCACATTGGGGAGGAAGGGAGGGACTATACAGATAGCTCGGTTAGGGAGGAGTGGGTGCTTAAATGTGGATGTCTTTAAAGAAAGCATCATATCTTGTAATTAACACACAGATTATTTTTTTAAAATATATTTTATTGATTTTTCACAGAGAGGAAGAGAGAATTAGAAACATCGATGAGAGAGAAACATCGATCAGCTGCCTCCTGCACACTCCCCACTGGGGATGTGCCCGCTACCAAGGTACATGCTCCTAACCAGAAACGAACCTGGGACCCTTGAGTCTGAAGGCCGATGCTGAGCCAAACCAGTTAGGGCGACACACAGATTATTTTAAAAGTGTATCCTTAGCTTGGGGAAGAGTGGCCCAGGAGAGCAGAGGAGGTTGAGTGGGGGCAGCGCCAGCCTGTGCAGTGCTGGGCCAAGGCCTTGATAGGCACAGACAGGGAGCCAGGCAGGAACAGGGATGGATGACACAGCGGCAAAGCTGTAAAAAATTCTCCAAGGGAGAAGTTCCTCACACAGACGGGCCATTCCCCTGCAGGCTTGAGGCTGGTGCCTGTGGACACGGCTGGCCGGCAGGAGGCGCTGGCCAGCATCCCTGTGGCTGACAGCATTGTGCTCTCTACCCACCTGGGACCCTGTCACAGGCAGGCGGGCAGGCGGTCCCAGATTGGCCTGCTTCCCGGGTCTGGTTACTTCTGTTACGTGGGGGCACAGCAGGGTGGGTGCTCCCAGCCCGGGCTGGGGTGTGCAGCCTGCCTGTCTCCCTCCTTTCTGAGGGTCAGTTGGAAAAAGACTGATGCAGAGAGGATGTTGGCGAGGACAAGGTGGCGGAGGTTCCAGAAGCTCTGGGCAGAGCTGACCTCTGTTGCTGGAGCTGTGAGTGGTCACAGTAGTAGGGCCTTGGTCCTAGTGGCACCCTGATGAGAGGGGGCGCAGTCAGCTGGCAACCTCGCTGATGCTCAACAGCTGGCAGGATGGCTCTGAGCCCCTGGAAGGGCAAAGCGGGTGATGCAAGGTGCTGAACCGGGCATTGTGGGTGTTAGACCACTTCTGCAGCCTGTTTCTCGTCTTCTGTTGTGCCAGACACTGGGGAGTGTTTACCTAGGCCTACACTCAGGAGCGAGGGAGGCACCGGAGCTGATAGACTTGCTCATGACAGTGCCCACTCTTTTGAGGTGAGGGGACCCAGGACCAGATTATCCTAGTCAGGGCAGATCTTACTGGGCCGTGGCATGTGGGCTGTGCCCAGTGACTCGCCCTCCTGCTGCCCACACTGATCCCCTTCTCTGTGATCGGCTGCTGTAGACAGGCCAGGAGCACCAGGTGGTGGTGCTGGGTGCACGTGTGCAGTGTTTCTCTGAAGGTTCCCCTTCCTCAGTGGCAGCCCTGCTGTGTCAGGGTGCTGCCCGGGGCCACTTGCAGCACATAGATTTTTGCCAGCAGGATCTCGGAGCTTTGCATTCAGCTGCAAAACCAGAGCTTGAGCAAGCAGCTGGAGGGAGTCCAGGACTAGAGTGCTTTTGGGTTTGGGGGTGGAGAGCAGAGGGAAGAAATGGGAGGGGCAGGAGGGCAGCGCTACACAAGCCAGCAGTTGCCGCTAGGCAGTGAGGACCTCAGTCTTGCCCGAGGGCCACCTGCCACCATTGCTGGAGACCCTGACTTACCCGGCGGTTCCAAGTAGCTGTTGTGCTGTCTTTTCTCTGGGAGGCAAGTCTCCTCCCTGCTGTCCCCTGCTCCTCCCCGTTCTGTGAGGGATGGTGCCGTTCTCTATTGCACGCTCAGCCGGCTGATGTCACTGGCAGCAGCGGGAAGCATCAGCAGCCTGGTCACATGCTGGCCCAGCCTGTAATGCAGACGGGATAGGGGTGTGTGTGTGGGGAGGGGGCTGTATGGCCACTGCTCTTGCTCTGACGCCCCCAAAAGTGCAGAGGCAGCAGCTGCAGCATCCAGCCTGTGTGGATGTCTGGTCCTTAAGCTTGGGGAAACTATTATTATTAATATTTATTGCCGATAATCCTGGGGCAAACAGCCCTTAACTCTGGGGTTTTGCTGTCCTCCTGTCCGAAGCAGACTTCCCGGACTCTGAAGACGCAGTCACAAGCAGGATGCTTTTCCCCACCTCTGCGCAAGATTCTCCCCGGGGCCTCCCAGATGCAAATGACTTGTGCCTTGGCCTGCAGTCCCTCAGTCTCACAGGCTGGGACCAACCCTGGAGCACCCAGGATGCAGATTCCTCAGCCCAGAGCAGCACACACTCCGGTGAGTGCCAGGAATGAGTTGGCCGGGGGGAGGGGGTGCACGGGTGGCGAGCGGAGATGCCCGCAGCAACAGTTGTTCGTTCCCCTCTGCATCCCCCACCACACACGCACAACATGGAGCTGTTTTGCAAGAGATGGAAATGCTGGCTGTGAGTGTTGCAGGACAGATGGTTGCTCGTAAAGGCAGGCACGGCCCCTCGCTTACCCTGACAGACTCCCTGGAGTTGCTACTCTGCACCTGGGTGGCCCTGAGAAAGGTCCCCAAGGCATCAGCCTCATGCAGAGAAGACCCAGACAAATCCCCTGGTGCCCAGGCCTGTCGTAGAGATGATGAAGCAAAACATTTTTGGGCGGGGGAGGGGACTTCAGGGCCGATTGTACTGGAGGTCTAGGTTCTATTTCTCAGTGCCTTTGAGGGCCAGGGAGCTCTCTGCAGGGTGGGTGGTCCCCTGAGACGGCAAAGGAGGCTGGGTGATACTGGGGTATTGGAGCTGGCTTCGCATAGGTTAGAGCACTGATCCTGGAAGGGTAAGCTGGGTGGAGTACTGGCTATGGAGGCTATTTGTGTTAAGGGTAACCAAGTAGATGAAGGAAGAGCCACACCCCTTTAGGATCCCCTGTCACTTGGAGGGAGTCACTGGGGACAGAATGAAGGGGCTTCTTGGCCACCCTTGGAACAGTTTCTGCTCAGACCTTCCCGTTGCCCATTTATTTCCCTCTGGTGGTACAAGGAGGAGGGCTGGCCAGATGCAAGTCTTGGAGTATTCAGCAAGAAATGTGAACTTAAGAAATGCTGTAGGCATACTTAAAATCTACACGGGGTATTGGGCTTTATGTGAATTATGTCTCAATAACAAGAATACTGGCAGCAGCCACTTTACAAGGGTGTGGGGGGTGGGGGAGTGGGAGCAGCCATTTGCTGTTGGTGCCCAGGGAGTCACTGAGCTGCCAGCCTCCTGCCTCCCCTGCTCCGACACTGGCCGCCATGGCAGCCAGGTACTGTCTTGTTGGATCTCTGGCCTCCACCCTATTTGGCGCAGCTCTTTTCTTAGTAGACTTTGCAGGGCTTGGTACTGTTGCATCTGCTGACATAATGCCCACTTGCTTCAGTAAAAGCCCATCGGGTTGGGTTTTTTGTGTTTTGTTTTTAATTTGGTGTGGGCAGGGAAGAGCTTTGCCTTAAGTGGCTACCTCTGGGTCAAGGTGGGATTTCTTGAAGTCCCGGCCTCCCGCTGGCTCGGGCTTTCCCAGAAAGGCTGGCGAAGGCTCCCTCACCCTGGGCAGGGAAGTGTGGTGCCACTGTTTGGCTCTGTGCGCGCAGAGCTTGGCTTGGAGCCGGGGGGCTTCTGTTGTGTGAGCCTGGGTGGTCCACAAGGCTGACCTTGTGCTCTGCCCCTGTGTGTCTGAGCAAAAGATAGAAGAGTTCCAGGAAGCGGCCACCTGTCTGTGGTGGTCGGCGTCTGAGCAGGGCTCTGTCTGTCACTGAGTCGAGTTGGGGTGTGGCCCCTCCTTGGCTCCGGTTTGTCTCCACTACAAGGTCCTCCTGAGATGTAGTGACAGCTCCCAGACGAGCAGTGCAGGAGGGCCGTCGTGGGCCTGGGAGAGCTCGACCTGAGAGGGACTGTGAAATTGGGCTGTAAAAAATAGCTTGGGTTATTACTCAGCAATATAAAAGAGAGTGAAATCCTGCCATTTGCAACCACATGGATGGACTCAGAGAGAATTATGCTCAGTGAAGTAAGTCAGACAGAGAAAGACAAATATACCATATGATCCCTCTTATATGTGGATTCTGAAACAGAAACAGACTCAGAGATACAGAGAACACACTGACGATTGCAGGGGTGAGGGCTGGGACGGGGGTGAAAAAGGTGAAGGTGAAAAAGAGGTACACACCTCCAGTTATAAAATGAATAAGTCACAGGGATGTGATGCGCAGCCCGGGGAAGATAGTCAATGTTATTGTAATAACCGCATGGAGACAGTTGGGTACTACACTTGCCAAGGTACAGAAGGTATATGTCGTAAGGTATGTGAATGTCGAATCACTACATTGTACACCTGAAGCTGACATAATAGTGTGTGTCAACTATTCTTTAATAAAAAATAGCTCGGTCCAGCCTTCACTCCCAGCTTTCCCACCCCCAGCAGTCTGTGCTGCTGCTGCCTCTCAAATGGGGATGCACTTCAGTGATACATGATTGTGTGGATCAGGGAGGGACTGCAGTGTGACCCTTGCATTCACAGGGACGGGGAGAGGGGTCCATGGGTGCAGTCTGGCTGTGGGCAGGGTTTGCATGCCCATGTCTTCCTCCCTGATGGTGGAGACACACCGGTCCCTGGTCCCCATGTTGTCCTTGGGTTGTGGAGCTGTGGGATGGCCATATGGTCTCCTCCAGTGTTCCCGGCCTCCTGGGAAGCCCACACGAGGGTGCCACCTCCTGCCGTGGGATGCGGCCCTCCCACCCCAGCTGCAGCAGCGCCCTTGCCAGCAGTGCAGGAACATGCAGCCCACTCCAGTGCCCACACGCCTCTGCCTGGAGACCAGCAGCTCCTCTTCAGGGGGCTCTGACAGTCTGGAGTCTTCCTCGCAGGCAGCCTGGTACCCCGCTCTCTCTGCGTAGACTTCCTCCTTGGGTTGTACAGAGTGGTGTGTAGCCCCAGGCAGTTGTAGCTTCACATGTGAGGGCAGCAGGGTTGCAGGGCTATTGACTGGGAAATCTTGGCTAAGTTCATTCAGCCAACATGGAGCACTTGCTGGGTGCCAGGCACTATGTTAGGCACTGGCGGTAACCTCGGTGACTAAAAGGGTTGTCTGTAAAAATCCCCGTGACCGATAGAGAAAGACAGATGAGACAGTGTGCCGCCTGCAGCTTGGTGGTTGCTGCGGTGGGGTTTTTGCATTGGGACACCGTTCAGTGGGCTCTTAGCCTGGGTGTCATTGGCTTCGCAAGCCCGCAGGGAGACCCAGGGGTGGAGTCTTGCTTTTGAGAGTTGTGCCTTCAAGACCACTGTTGTTTGGCACATGGTGCTTTGGAGGGGTCCCTTCCTTTTAGACGGTGCTGCCTTGTGAAAGCCACACTCAGTGCCCTGGGATGGGGGTACAGTGGCTAATGACCAGCCAGCATTATCGACTGCTTCCTGCGCTGAGTGCACCACCTGACTTTAATGCTCACAGCCCTGGGAAATGGGTACTGACACCTTCCTGTCGGAAAGACGAGGACGTAGACTCACAGATGTTGCCAAGGGCTAAAGGTGACAGCTGCCGGGATTCAGCCCAGGCTCTGGTTCCAAACCTTTTCTGCTTAGCTACACCTGCGTTCCCGTGTGCAGAACCCTCGCATGCTGGGCACAAGCACTTAGGTTAGGGTGTGTCCGCGGACAGCTCTGGGGCTCCTGAGCCAGAGGCGATGTGTGGCCTTGCTGAGGTCCCTGGAGGCCAAGGCGGCAGGCAGGCCTCCGCTCATCCACTCTGCTACCTGATGGACCGTCTTCCTGCCTTTCCCAGGTGACTCCTGCATGTGGTCCAACTTGGCAGACAGTGGGATGACTGAGCATCTACCTGGGAAACAAGGGCTCGTGGTGATGCCTATGCAGCAGCCTGGCGGACCAGGTGCCCAGGCAGGGATGCCAGGGCCCTGTCCTGTTCTTCCCCTCCCTGTGGAGGCCCCTGGTGAACGGCCTGTGCACGCTCTGGTCTCTGCCCGCTGCTGACCAGGGTGCTCTGCTGTGCTGCTCCCCACGGGTGCAGGCTGAAGGCCTGGGCTGGGAGGGACAGCCTCTCAGGCTGCATCCAACATGGGGATGGGTTCCTGCTGTGTGTGGCATGGACATCCAGGTCCAAGGTCTCCTGCGGTCTGCCCGGGCCATCCAGCCTTCCACCGCTGCGTTCCCAGCACGTAGCACGGTGCTGTCATGGCTCTGTATTACTGAGTGACGAGTCGCAGGCCTGACACTGCATTTTGCACTACAAGGTCTCTCATCTCCTGCCTCCTACGTGTGTGTCCATCAGCTGGATGGACAGGTGGTCTGTGGGGAAGGGAGGGGCTCCTGGGAAGCCGTGTGGCAGTGGGTCCCTCCCTACGTGAGGTGGGCGGCTGCGAGGACAGTCAGTGAAACTGCTCCAGGGATCGAGGTCGGGGAAGGCAACGTCAGGCATCTGGACCTGGGACCCAGAACCAGTGTCAGGAGGTAGACGCGGAGCTCGCCCGGAGTTGGGTGGGTGAAGAGTTGAAGACTAGGGTCTGGACTGAGTGCTACCCTCTCCTTCCTACTAGTGCCTTCAGGGTGGTGTTGGACAAACAGCCTAGAACCAAGGGTTGGGAGAAGGAGGGAGGGTTCCAGGTATGCAGGCTTCTATCTCAAGGCAGGAGTATTAGCTTCCTCTTGCGTCTCTCCCGTGATTTTTCCCGTTATGTGACAGCACCTGTGTTTGGGCCTTGTCTCCCAAGCTTTCGCTCAGACAGTGTCTTCCACGCAGGCCTCCGTCCGATGTGAGGCTCTCGCTGCCACCCGGCTCGGGCGCCTTTGTCCTCTTGGGCAAGGCTTCAGAAAATTCCAGCAGTGACTCAGCGGTGAAACCCACAGGAGCTGGCATAGGAGGGTGAAAGTGGAGAAAGTTAACAATCAGTCTAAAAATATTACT
Source organism: Murina feae (assembly GCA_004026665.1). Taxonomy (NCBI): domain Eukaryota; kingdom Metazoa; phylum Chordata; class Mammalia; order Chiroptera; family Vespertilionidae; genus Murina; species Murina feae. The sequence goes on along the minus strand of PVJC01007588.1, from coordinate 39,830 downwards.
GCTGATGTGCTCTCCTGTACCCTCTGAGGTGGCATTAATGAGCTGGGACCTTCTGCCAGGCCCTCGCCTCCCGTGACTCCCTGTCTGTGGCTGGTGCCGCTTCCTGCCAGCATGTGCGTGGGGATGGGTGCCTGCCCCAGGAAGAGCACGCTGTTCCCCTGAGTCACTTTCGGAAGATGCGGATCTGCTGTGCCCTTGGCCACCAGAGATAGGAGCCGCACAGAGGGGACTGAGGGACTCCTCTCCCACAGCCCCCACCCCCTTAAGCCACCTAAGTTCATGCTTGGTATCTGGCCATGACACAGCTGTGTGCCTGTGCTGGGGAGTGGAGTTTGAGGTGGTCACTAGCCTGCAGTGTAGACCTGGCTTAATGAGAGTCCCTGTCGGATAGTCCCTCCTTCACGCAGTGCCCGGCTGTGTTCTCCTCTCGTTGACTCCCAGCGGGAGGAAGTTGGTGCTGCTCACTCACAGGGAGGCAGGGTTCTGTGGCGGAGCTGGGATAATGCGATTCCCTCTCTTGAAAGAAAGCCCCTCCCTGAGACCCACAGTCTCTGCTGCTTCCCCTTCCTTTGACCTGTAGATCCTCAGAGACCCACCTGGTTGGGCCCTGTGTGGCGTTGGCCTAGAGGAGACAGTGAGGTTACTCTGGGACATTTGACCACGCGTGATGGTTTCCCGAAACTTGGCTGCTTCTGTGGCTTGAAGGAAACGTCAAACTCTCTGAGAAACTCGGGGCATCTTGATACTAGGTTTTCTTGTCTTCCCTGTGTCTCCCGGTCACACTGCTACTGTGTTCTTCGCCCGTCCAGTTTAACATTTGCAGGAAACTGATCCACCGAGGGCTGACAGGAACCAGGGGTTTTAATTCTGGGGCGCCCCCATCTTATATGTTTGCCAAGTGGCATTGCCCCTTTCTAGGCCATCAGCCCAAGCCCTTTTGCATTTCCCTGTGTGGGGTAGAGTGTTAGGTGGGGCTCTGCCTGCTGCACTTGGCCGTAGACAGTGAGGATCCCAGCAGACTCTGGGAGGATTAGGCAGGGGAGGTGACCCTGCAGCCTGGACCTGTACATAGTATCTAGTCTCTTGGAAGTAAGGACTGTCACAAATTTGAGGTGGCAAGTAATTCTGTCCGTCTGGATAATGGGCTGGGTAGGGATAAACTGAGGTTTCCCCCCTGATTCTGAGTTGCATCTAAGTCAGCATTGTGTCCTTAAATTGGGTCACCCGGATTGAAAGGGTACGTCCCCGTTAAGGCGCCAGGACAGTCTCTCTCAGGTCGCCCAGCACACACCCTTCCCTGCGTTCGCCTGGTGGTGGGTGTGGGCTGCCGTCGGTGTGCTGGTCGAGAAGGCAGAACTTCATCCCATGTGCCTGCAGGTTTCTGTGCAAACACCTTTAACAGGTTTTTTTAAAAGGAGGTATTTCTTCTAGGTAGAGGGGATTCTAGTCCCCCTCACTCACCCTCTGGTTAGATCAATTGCCTCCAAAAAGGCAAAGTCAGATGGGAATTGACTAGTTTTCCTTCCTGTCATTTAAAAAAACTTTCTGTTTGGAAATAATTTCAAATTTACAGAAGTTACGGGTATGAAACAAAAGGAATGCAGGGGATACTGGTGTTTCCCTTTCTCCAGAGCCTCCCAGGGCTGACATTTGCCTCCTTTGCTGTATCCCTCGCACATTCTCTCTCTCTGTGTCTATATGTGTAAGTTCTGAACCATTAAGAACATAACAAAATAGTTACCAACTGCAGCCAATATAAAATTGATACAGTGCCCTCATTAAATGGCTGCCCGTATCCCATTTTGTCCGGTGGCCCTGCAGGGTCCACAGCACTTTTCTCTACAGGTGTCTGCCCCTAGCTCCTTTGGTTTTTGATCCCTTGGTTTGTTGTTGTTGTTGTTGTTTTAATCTTTCTTGTTAAAAGTACTACAGATGCTCCCTTTTGTGTGTGTGTGTGTGTGTATATATGTATTTTCCCATTGACCTCCTCCACCATGCACTGGCCCCTCCCCAGCCTTCACCACACTGTTATCTGTGTTCATGGACTATGCATATCCTCTATATAATAAAAGCCTAATAGCAAATTGTCCCCTCCGGTGGTCATTCGACTGGGAGTTTGCTTGCTATGATGAGCGCTGACCACCAGGGGGTGGCACGGAACATGGTGGGTGTTGGCTACACGGTGCTTGCAGCAGGCGGCAGTGGAGGTGGTGCCCGTCCCTGATGAGAGCGGGACCATGGTGGGAGGGTTGCGCAGGTGAGGGGGCAGCGCCAGGCCACAGCAGGGTACCAGGTGGAGCTGCAGGGCTGTGAGCTGGGGATGCAAGCTGGGGCCTGATCCCCACAAGCCACCCCAAGAGACTCCACCCGTGCACGAATTCATGAACTGGGCCTCTAGTATTTATGTAAGTTCCATGATTAATCTCTCCCTGTCCACTACCCTCCTTCCCCCCACACACACCCTCACCTTCCCTCTGAAATTCGTCAGTGTGCTAGTCTGTTTCATGCTTCTGTATCTCTGGATCTCTTTTGTTCATCAGTTTATTTTGTTCATTAAATTCCACATATGAGTGAGATCATGTGATACTTGTCTTTTCTCGAATGACTTATTTCACTTAGCATGATGCTCTCCAGGTTGCTCCATGCAGTTGCAAATGGTGGGAGTTCCTCCTTTTATACTGCCGCGTAGTATTCCATTGCGTAGATGTGCCACAGCTTTTTTATCCACTCATCTGCTGATGGGCACTTGGGCTATTGCTAAATCTGAACTAGTATACATTGCGCTACAATGAAATAGGGGTGCATATATTCTTTCACATTTCTTCAGATATATTCCTAGAAGTGGGATCACTGAGTCAAATGGGAGTTTCATTTTTAATTTTTTGAGGACACTCCATACTGTTCTCCACAGTGGCTGCACCGGTCTGCATTCCCAGCTGCAGTGCACGAGGGTTCCTCTTTCTCCACATCCTCCCAGCACTTGTCATTTGTTGATTTGTTGATAGTAGCCATTATGACAGGTGTGAGATTTTAATTGTCATTTTAATTGGCATCTCGTATGATTAGTGACTTTGTTGCTCCCTTGGTTTTTGCTCCCTGTGAGCTTACAAACTGCTTTGCTTGCCTTGAATGTATTTTACAAAGTTCAGCTTGTTCTGGCTGTCACTTTCCTGAAATCATCACAGTTCATGCCGCTCTTTCTTATATTCTTTACTTATTCCTGGTGACTACGTCTCTCCCTCCCCTCGCTCCCCAAACCCTGCCAGTGTTTCCAGAGATCACACTCGCAGCCACATTGGTTTCTTTTCTCTCTCGGGCATTAGTCGGCATTGTGCTGTGAGAGCCGTATTTAAATAACCTGCAGGCTTGAGTCAAGGGGAAGACTTCAATGCGAAAGGGTTTTGGGTGTGGCGAAGGGAACGGACGAGAACCTCTGAGTAGCACAGGGAGAGTTTTTCCAGCTCAGTGCTTCTCAGCTTTCCTGTGCACACAAACCTCCTGGGAATCCTGTTAAGATGCAGGTGCTGATCCAGAAGGTCTGGAGTGGGGCCCGAAATGCATTGCTAATAGGTTCCCACAGTGGCCAGGCCCTGGAGAAGGCTTCAGACCTGGATGACGTAGGTCGCAGGGCACTGAGCTCTGGTAGGTGAGATAGCTTGTCTGTAGTTGATGATCGAAAAGGAATTTGAACAAAAGAGGGATGTCGGGAACATGAAGATGAGATGTACAATTCAGGGCATTTTTAAAAAGTTGCTAGTGGAGGTGCATTCCAGAACCCAGTGCTTGTAACTCGCTGGCTGTAACTGACACAAATGCTGCCCTATGTGTTGGTTTCCTTTTGTGAAGACAGGGTAACAGTGTCCACTTGTTAGGGTCCGTGGAGGTTATTTACCAAAAGTGCTCCTTCCTCTGCCACGTTCTGGGTGAGCAGCAAACAGTAGGCGCGTGACTGAACCTGGTCCAGAGGAGAGCAGGTGACTGGTCATGGACCATGAGCACTTCAGGTGTAGAGTTCATTTGTGGCCAGCAGGGCCTGTCCTGCCCTTTTCTGTTTAGACAGACTTATCAGACAAGAGGATGTGGTAGAGATCATTCCTAGCTTTCACACAGGAATCTGACAGGGCCTAAGATTTCTTTGTGGACATTGAAAAAAAAAAGGTTAGTTGGAATTGTGCCTGGTAGCCAGATGTACCAACACTGGAGTGAACACAGATTGATGCATGAGCAAAGTGGTCCGTAGTGGCACCCCTGTTGCTTTTGGATTCTTTCAAACACACTCATATTTTTTTAAAGTATGTTTTTATTGATTTTGAGAGAGAAGAAAGGAGAGGGATAGAGAGATAGAAACATCAATGAGAGAAACATTATCGATCATATGCCTCTTGCCTACCCCCTACTGGTGATCGAGCCCCCAACCCAGGCATGTACCCTGACTGGGAATTGAACCGGTGACCTCTTGGTTCGTGGGTCAGTGCTCAACGGCTGAGCCACACACTGGCTGGGCCAAACACGCTCTTTTTTAAACCTGGGGTGAACCCATAGCTGTGGCCATACTGACCGTGCCCACACCCTTTGGGCTGTTGCTGAGGGTTGTCGTGCAGTTGCTCTGTGCTGGGCTTCCCTTGAGGACTCTGGGCGCTCCCTCCTTTGCCACCTTTTCTAGGGCTAAGCACTGCTCTCCACCTTGTCTTTCCTGGGCTCCGAGTTGCTCTCTTGTCATTTCACATGTAAACATTGCCTATGTGCTGAACGCTTTCCTGACAGTGTCGTGAAGGGGTTGGCATTCCTCCCAAGATGCATCACAAAGTGCAGAAGTGCAGAGCCTCCCAGAGCACACGGCCACACGGAGGAGGGCGGACCCAGGGCTGCGCCAGGGCTCAGCCAGGGCGGGCTGGACCAGAACGTCATTCTGCTTCCACCCCAAACGCCTGACCTTCAGGGTGCAGCGCAGAGAGCCTGCATGTGCTAGCCGCTTGCTCAGGAGCTCTCGGAGGAGAGGCCTGCTCACGCTGTCCTAGGCCTGGGGGTGTGGCCTGAGTCCTCTACTCCAGCTGCATAGTGTCGGGTGGGATTCTTGTGAGCAGGTCGCCAGGCAGTTGGGAGGAGCATGGGGTGCGCTGAAGGGGTCTCCTGTGGCATCGTGGGCGTGTGCACCCAGACACTAATAGCAGATAGGGCCCAGCTAGCATGGCTCAGTGGTTGAGCATTGACCTTTGAACCAAGAGGCCACAGTTCATTCCTGGTCAGGGCACACACCGAGGCTGTGAGCTCAATCCCTGGTGTGGAGATAGCAGCCAGTCAATGATTCTCTCATCATTGATGTTTCTATTTCTCTATCCCTCTCCCTATCTCTTTAACCTTCCTTTCTGAAATCAATAAAAATATATTTAAAAAAAATAGCAGCTGTGACCGGGGTCCCTAGTGGCACAGAGTTCCCCAAATGCTGGCACTGACCCCTAAGCCTAGGTGTCAGATTGCTAGAGCTTTGTTGTTGTTAGTCTTTTTAAAATATTTTTTTGTTGCTTTCAGAGAGGAAGGGAGAGGGAGACAGAAACATCAGTGATGAGAGAGAATCATGGATCGGCTGCCTTCTGCAGGCCCCCTACTGGGGATTGAACCCGGCATGTGTCCTGACCGGAATCGAACCATAACCACCTAGTTCATAGGTCGACGCTCAACCACTGAGCTACACCCGTCAGGCAAGAGCTGGAGTTTTGTTGCTTCTGTGACAGCAGGACCTCCAGGCTTCACAAAGCTGTCCTGTAACTGCTCTCACAGGCCCTGGGTGGCCATTGTCGGTACTGGATGTGTGTTTGCTCAGGACACTCAAACTGTGGTTCTGTCGTGCTTTCAGTGGCTGTGCCTCAGCGTGTCCTGTTGCGTGGCTGTGGGAGAAGAAGGGAGGGCTGTTGGCTGGGAAGAAAACTAAGAAGTTACAGGACTTCCTTTATTTTTCCTCCTAGTATTGAGCATGCTCCACAACCCACTGGGCAATGTCCTGGGGAAGCCCCCCTTGAGCTTCCTGCCACTGGACCCCCTTGGATCTGACGTGGACAAGTTCCCAGCACCCTCAGTCAGAGGCTCCCGCCTGGACACGCGGCCCATCCTGGACTCCCGCTCCAGCAGCCCCTCGGACTCAGACACCAGTGGCTTCAGCTCCGGATCAGATCATCTCTCAGACCTGATTGTATGTTGCTTGTCGGGGAGCCGGGTGGGAGGGTCAGCGCGCTTGGCAGGGAGCACGTGCCCACTAGGATGCTGGAAGGTGTGGAGGCCATCATGGGCACATACAGAGCTTTTCGTCCTCGACAGAATAGAGGCTGCCTTGTACACCCACCCATTGGGCGGTGCATTTCAGGCCCTGAGCCCGGGACACTTCTTTGAGTTACTCCAGGAGCCGTTGGGTTGCAGTTACTTCACAGGCAACCGTGGGAGTCCTAACCGAGTTCCGTTTCCTGGCCTACATGGGGTGTTCTTTAGCCTTCACAGAGTATCGTTTATGTGCCTTTATGTATGATATCTCAGAAGTCTTCAGTGATGATTTTTAAAATTGTGGGCATGCTCTGTTTATTGTGCTACCAGATGTTGCAGTTGTTTACAAATGAAGGCAAGACCCTCCACCAGCCAAAGAGGTGATGAGTTGCTTTCTTGCGCTGGTCTGGAGCCAGACCCGCAGCACTGCCTGGGTGTGCCTTCATTGGCGGGGCCAGGGTTCTCACCTAGACCTGGCTGCCCCTGGCTCTCAATCCGAGGCCACTGTGCACCTGTGAGGTGCTGCCCAGCATTATTGTGGCCCCAGGGATCTTACCTGCAAGCGTGTGGCGGGTGGGTTAGGTGAGGAGCACAGTGCCATGCAGTCTCAGCCGCCGCCTCGTCCCAGCCTATGCTTCGCGTCCCTACACTGGCTGCTGGATGACTGGAAGGCTGGCTTCCTGCCTCTCCCTCCCACACCCAGGACTGGCCACCCTGGCTGTGGATACAGGTTCCCATTCGTAGCCCAGCCGTTAGCACCCACCTGGTCTCCTGTCAGCTCCTCTAGAGCATGAGATGGCACTCCTGTTCCCCTTGCCGGGCTCAGGCTGCTCCTAGAGGGGTCCGCACAGTGGGCTCTGCTACCTGGGCCGCAGTTTCCTCCTGTAAATGGGGTGAGATGAGGCGCTTCTGGTTATGGCCTTCATTCAGATGGAGTCTCAGTCTTGGAAATTTACCTCAAAGAACTTTAATCTTTTGAGTTTTGTTGAAAGAATTTCCTCAGGCCTGGCCCATGTGGCTCAGTGGTTGAGCGTCGAGCCATGAACCAAAAGGTCACAGTTCAATTCCTGGTTAGGGCACATGCCTGGGGTCTTGGGCTCGATCCCCAGTAGGGGACGTGCAGGAGGTGGTCAGTCGATGATTATTCTCTCTCATCAATGGTTCTGCCTGTCTTTTCCATCCCCCTTCCTCTATCTAAAAATCAATAAAAAACATTTTTAAAAAAAAAGCACATCCCCAGATACCCAAAAGAGGGAATAAAGGCAGTATTTGAATTTTTAGGACATAGTATGTTGAGTGATTATTTTAGTTTGTTTTTATGATAATATATTATTTCACCCACTGAAACCAGTAGAATTTAAAGCTTTGGCACAAGCTTAGAGTAAACCCCGCATTCTTACGTATTTCTGATAGAACCCCCCCTCCCCCAATAGGAAGCATTTTTATTCTAGACCTAAGAATCTGACCAGAGGAAAACACAAGATATGCAGCTACATCTTAAAGTACTCATTTATAGCCCGAGAGTATCCGAGTGTTCATCAGGGGGGCAATAGGTCAGGGAAATGTAGCTTGGTCCCTAAATAGAATATCATAAATTAGTTTAAAACGCTTACAAAGACTGGCAAAATGAAAAAAGAAATGTTGACTTGGGGACAAAAGAATTTGTTTAAATTAGGGTAGGACAACTAATCTTAAAAATGCTTAGTGGTATTTTTCATAATTTCTGCAGTGCAATTGTTCCTCTCACCACCAGACGGTCCTCTGAAAACCTGTCTCCCTTTTCCTCCTTCAGTCCAGCCTGCGCATCTCCCCCCCTCTGCCCTTCCTGTCTCTGACAGGGGGTGGCCCCAGAGATTCTTTAAAGATGGGGGTTGGGTCCCGGATGGACCAAGAGCAAGCTGCTTTTGCCGCTGCTGCTGCTGCCGCCGCCGCTGTCACTCCCTCCCCAACCAGTGCCTCGAAGAGATGGCCAGGAGCTTCCGTGTGGCCCTCCTGGGACCTCCTGGAAGCCCCCAAAGACCCCTTCAGCATAGAGAGAGAGGCCAGGCTGCACCGGCAGGCGGCAGGTGAGTATGGCCGTGGGCAGGCCTGGGCCCGCCAGGGGGCCTGACTGGAAGAGGACTTGGCTGCACCGCGAAGGCCCTGGATCTGCAAAGCACGGTCTGTCCTCTGGAGTAAGTGCTGACGGGGACAGTCAGGGGTTCTTCCAGGCTGGCTGACCTGCGCGTTGGGCTGTGTGGTGAGCGTTGCATCCCTGTCACCTGTGTTTCCCCTGGAGGCTGGCAGTGCGCAGCCGCCCTGTTTATTCTCTCATGGGAAACCCTGGGTGGGATGCTCAGAGCTTTGTCTCCCTTCCCCTTCCTAACTCAGAGGCTGGAGCTTTCTTCCCCGAGGCTTTCTGACAGGTGAACTTGGGGACACTGGGTGGCAGCCTCTAAGGTTAGGGGTGTCCCCGTGTGTCCTGGTCTCCCACAGACTGAGCTGAAATATACATTGCATCTGTTTGTCATCTTCCTCCCGTACTTGGAAGTAAAAAGTCACAGTCATTGTTCACCAAGGTGTCAGGCGCCCACCAACCCCAGTTCAGTGTCTCCCTTCTCTGTTTCCAGAGGCATCAGTACGTCTGACTTTCTGCTCACAGAGCTGGACCTGATCTCATTCTCCCCTGATAGTGCCGCTGCCCTGTCCACTTGGTGGCCTTGGCCGCCCGTCTTTGCACTTTCTCCAGTGTCACTGCCCCTACGAAGGGATGTTATGTCGAGTTCCCTTATTGCTCACAGACCATTGCTGATGGCTGCCGGTTCCTTGCTGCAGGTTGGGCCTGGGCCTTTTAGGGAATGGCTTCATGTCATGTCATCGCCCGAGTGAACGTGAGGCTTGATTTCCTTAGCTCTCGGTCCCGGTGCTACGGCGGGGAGTGCAGTGGGCAAGGCCTGGCCATGCCCACGAGGTCACTCCCGGATCTGGAACAGCACAGACCGAGTGGGGACAGGATGAAAGACTGCTAGGAGGCCGAATTGGTCACCAAGAACAGTCTCTAGAAACTAGGGCTGAAGAGAAGAGCAGCCAAGGCATTCTGAGTCAGTCAGACATGTCACAGTGGGTTGGGACAGGCCTGTCATTGGCATCCATTGGATGCTGAGGGGCTGGGGGCCCGTTATCTAAGGAAGGCTTGATGTGTGTTTGGGGCATCACACAGATAGCCGGGGGGGGGGCTGGTTCTGGCTTGGGAATGGCTGGGACTGTGGTCTTGTTGGGCTGCTGGTAGGGGGCTTTATGGGCAGGGTCCTGACTTCCATGGTGGATGAGTTCCGAGTGAAGGCCGGGAAACTAGAGGCAAACGTTTCTTGCGTGAACATGTGGGGATAAGGCCTGTGTGGACCAGTCAGCCTTTGGAATCTCGTACACAAAATTGTTCTGTTTACGGTCAAGTAGTTTTATTTTAATTAGCATTGTAAGCGATGACTAGACAAACAGCTATGTGGTTAAGTTACCAGTTATGTGTTTGAAAACAGCTTGGGTTGTGACCATTTTTACCTACATGTCTCTCAGTTTTCGTGGAGATAGAATTAGTGACAAGGGCCGGGCTGACAGGATTGGGCAGACAGCATGGCGAGGTGTAAGTTTTCCCATCTTTCGGAAGTGCCAGGAGTGTTCTCCCGGCAGCCTGACTGCACGGGGGCCTGTCCGTTCTTCCTGGACACCTTCACCCCAGGGGAGGGCAGTGGTTCTCTGACCCGTTTCTCTTCTGCCCCCAAAGCTGTGAATGAAGCTACCTGTACCTGGAGTGGCCAGCTTCCTCCCCGGAACTACAAGAACCCTGTCTACTCCTGCAAAGTGTTCCTAGGAGGTGTTCCCTGGGATATTACGGAAGGTGAGCTGCCTCCAGACCTCCTGCTTCAGGAGCATGATGCTGGGCCGGAGGCCGGGCTGACCTCTGAGCTCAGGGTGCTCCCGGAGCCCTGAGGGCGGGGCACTTCACCGACTCCCATCGTGCTCTTGTCGGTGCTTGCACCTGCCCCTGAGATCAGGGTCCTCTCAGAGTCGTTTATGGGAGATGAGCCTGGGCGAGCCGGGCCCCCTGGGGAGGGTGTGCCTCAGCCTGCCTCTCTCGTCCATCTCTTTGCAGCTGGATTGGTTAACACCTTCCGTGTTTTTGGCTCTCTGAGTGTGGAGTGGCCCGGTAAGGATGGCAAGCACCCCCGGTGTCCTCCCAAAGGTAATATGCCTAAAGGTAATAAAGACATGGTAGGAGCTTTTTTTTTTCAACCTCCCTGGCACATAATGGCACTGAGGGATGCTGGGATGTCACTGCTGCATGCTGGCACTGTGGTGTGGCACCTGGAGCACACAGCTTTCCGCCGTCAGCACTGCTCCCCAACCAGCACCACTCCTCTGTTTTTCTGGCTAACGGTCCATCTGTCCAAACTGACCTGCAGTGGGAGCTGCCTCTGAAACCCCCGTGTGACACTTCCTGTGCCCTCCCCCACCTGGACCCAGCCACTTCCCTCTCAGAACAAGGCATTCGCAGGGCCCCCTTCGCCTGCCCCCCCTGCCCAGTTACGTTGTCGCTGACCTCCTTCTGAGCTCCCTTTGGAGTTGCCAGGAAGGAGGACCAAGCCTCTGATCCCTCACTGGTCTGAAATGAGATCCCTTCCCTGCAGAAAGGAGGCAGGTGCTATTTTCACCCTGCCCGTCTCCACTGGCATTGTCCCGGGGGATGGGACCAGTGGTAACTAGGCTTTTAGAGCAGCACCCACCCCACAGTTAGGCTGCAGACCTGCCGCCGCTCTCCCTCCCTCCCCCAGCCAGGAACACGTGTTCCTGTCGGGTGAAGGGCTGTGTGGCATGACAGGCCCCGTCCTACCTTGCCGACCTCCCCCTGCTTGGTGGGAGAGGTCCCCGCCTCCCCTCCCTGGGCCTGGGCTCAGCAGAGCAGTGGCTCCCTTCAACAAGACTCCCCAGGAGCAGGACGCGTTTGTGTCGTAGGCACGAGGCGGCCTCTTCTGGAACCAAGAGCTGCAGGGCCAAGGCTGAGGAGGGCTGAGGGGTGCTGAAGCCCCTTCTCTTTGGTTGGGAATAGGGTATGTGTACCTGGTCTTCGAACTGGAGAAGTCTGTCCGGGCCTTGCTGCAGGCTTGCTCGCATGACCCGCTGAGCCCCGACGGCCTGAGCGAATACTACTTCAAGATGTCCAGCCGGAGGATGCGCTGCAAGGAGGTGAGTGAGCACTGGGTCCTCTCCGGGTCCTTCGCTGGCCTACGAGGCCAGTTTTCTTGGGGTGGGAGGACCCGCAGGCTGCAGGCCAGTGTCCAACTGAGGCAGGAAGCTCCTCCTGCCTCACAGCAAATTCAGCAAAATGCTCTCAATTCCATTAAAAAAAAAAAAAAAAAGGCGACCTTTGAGTCTTCGTGGTACGTGTCTCCTGCCCATGGAGGTCACACTGACTCCCAGCCATCTTTCGACCTGCGGTGGGTGAATCTGTGGCCCATACCCACCCTTGGCTAGCTGTGTGGTCCCCCCACGGGTGATCTCTCTCCTCCCTTTTTGTATCAGCCGCGTGCCCTTCGCATCTGGGGTCTCTAGCCCAGATTCCCTTCTCAGACTCACTGCTCCAATTCAGACAAGCTGCCACGTGGTTCTAGCGAGTAGATGGTTTGAGAAACAAATTTGGAAAACAGCCCTGGTTCCTGAGCTCAAAACGCCCTTTAGGTCACGAGGCCCATCACGACCTCTTCATCTCTTACAGGGGCTGTTGAGTTTGGGAACCAGTGCTGCTGTTTTAGATTCTGGTCCCAGATCATGTCCCTATTGTGACTTTGGACTAGATGTTTAGTGTCTCTGAAACGTCATTTCCTCCTCTGTCAAATGGGGGGCTGAAGTGCCTGTGTTAGTAAGGAGAGGCGGTTGCCAGGGTCTTGGGGAGGGGACGATGAACAGGTGGCACAGAGGGTCTTTAGGACAGTGACACTCTGCGTGATCCTGTAAAGGTTAATACATGTCCTTACACGTGTGTCAAACCCGTAACATAACACTAAGAGTGAACCCTCATGTGAACTCTGGCTTGGGGTGACAGTGACATGGCCACAGAGGCTAACTGACTACCAAATGCACCCTGTGGAGCAGATGTTGATGGGGGGACAGGTATAAGGGAACTCTGTACTTTAGCTTGGCCTTGCTGTGAACCCAAAACTGCTCTAGAAAGTAAAATCTGTAGGGTAAGTGGGGAAATGTCTATTTTATTGAGGTGGTCGCATCAGAATTAAAATAAGGCACATGCCCCATCTGGTTTGGCTCAGTGGATAGAGGGTTGGCTTGCAGACTGAAGGAGCCCAGGTTCAGTTCTGATCAGCCCACATGCCCTGTTGCCAGCTTTATCTCCAGTAGGGGGTGTGCAGGGACAGCCGATCAATGAGTCTCATCATTGATGTTTCTCTCCCTTTCTTTTCCTCTCCGAAGTCAATAAAAAGATCCTATCTAATAAAAGAGTAATATGCAAATTGACCATCACAAAATGGCTTCCCCCATGTGGTCAAAGATGGCCACCACAAGATGACCTGCAGGGGAGGGCAGTTGGGAGGGACCGAGGCCTGCAGGGAAGGGCATTTGGAGGGGACCCAGGCCTGCAGGGGAGGACAGTTGGGGGGGACCCAGGCCTGCAGGGAAGGGCATTTGGAGGGGACCCAGGCCTGCAGGGGAGGGCAGTTGGGAGGGACCCAGGCCTGCAGCGGAGAACAGTAGGAGGGACCCAGGCCTGCAGGGAAGGGCATTTGGAGGGGACCCAAGCCTGCAGGGGAGGATAGTTGTGGGGGGACCCAGGCCTGTAGGTGAGGGAAGTTGGGATGGACCCAGGCCTGCAGGGAAGGGCATTTGGAGGGAACCCAAGCCTGCAGGGGAAGACAGTTGGGGAGGACCCAGGCCTGCAGGGGAGGACCAGGCTGGCAGAGGAGGGCAGTTGGGGGGGACCCAGACGTGCAAGGGAGGGCAGTTGGGGGGGACCCAGACCTGCAGGGGAGGGCAGTTGGGGGGGACCATCCTGGCAGGGGGAGGGCAGTTAGGGGCAATCAGGCCGGCACAGGAGTAGTTAGGTGTTGATCAGGCTGGCAGGGGAGTGGTTAGGGGCAATCAACAGGCGAGAGGTTGGGAGCCAGCAGTCCTGGATTGTGAAAGGGATGTCCAACTGCCCGTTTAGGCCCGATCCCAGTGGGATCGGGCCTAAACGGGCAGTCGGACATTCCTCAAGGGGTTCCAGATTGGAAAGGGTGCAGATTGGGCTGAGGGACACCACCCCCACCCCAACTCCCACTCCGTGCACGAATTTCGTGCACTGGGCCTCTAGTACATTGTGTGTGTGTGTATGTACACACACACACACAGGTAATGTACCGTATTTTCCGACGTATAAGACAACTTTTTAACCCAGGAAAATCTTCTCAAAAGTCGGGGGTCGTCTTCCACGCCGGGTGTCGTCTTATAGGGCGGGTGCTGAAACTTCCAAGCCAGACTGGAAAATCTGCGGTCGCTGCATACGGTGGGGGGAGCTCAAAAACGACCGCACTCCATTCATTTCAATGGAGCTGGACGGAGACCGCAAATGTCTCTGGTCGGCTCCTTTTTGTGCCACATATGGTCTCCGTCCAGACTTTTTAACCCAGGAAAATCTTCTCAAAAGTTGTGGGTCATCTTATACACCAGAAAATACGTGTGTGTGTGTGTACACATATCTATCTATCTATCTATCTATCTATCTATCGATAGATATTCTAAAAAAGAAAAAATAAGACATGTCATGAAGCTGGCTCTTTGTTTTATAGCTGTTTTCTGGTGTCAGTCCATGTTTTGTCTTAGTCCCAGAGCTCCCCCTCCTCTCAATTCTCTCCGCTGGGGCCCATGCATTGACCCCTTGTACCCTAGGATGTGGTGAGCATGCTCCTCTGCCTATCCTGCTTTCCCAGGCCCCTCAGCCCCCTCCATGCCCTGGGGACTCCGTCCTAACCCTCTTCTCTCACTGCCCTGCAGTGCCTTAGCCTCTGTCTTGGTGTGCTGACCGGAGGCTGCCCTGTCGCTCCGCCTCTTCTACTTTCTTCGGGTCCCTTCCTACCACTGTGTGGTCAGCATCTGACTCCCTTCTCTTATTTCCGGATCAGACTCGTTACTCACCTGTGGCTCTGCTCTTAGCTTCAGACTCACCTCTCCAGGCTCCTGCCTGCTTGGCCCGCCTTCCCTGGGGCCTCTCTTTGGGGATGGCCTGTGGTCCTCAATGGTTCTGTTTAGTGTAAGAGAAAGCTTGGAGAGCCTGGTGGCCCTTGTCGTGTGGACCAAGATGGTGGCACTTCCTGTGGGAATAGACAAAGCAAAATGGGCTTTTGCATCTCCCAGTGAAATGGGCTCTGGATAACTTCTGCCAGGCCCTCTCTTCCCAGGTTCCTCCTGGTTGTCCCACACGCCCAGGCCCAGGCTCTGCTGGCGGGTCTTCCCTGGTGCCCTGTTCCCTGCCGGTCTGCCTCTTGTTCGCTTCTGCCCTTTGCTGGTTTCCACCTCATCTCTTCCTGCTTTGAGACAGTCTTTTAGATCTTTACACATTAATCTTCTAGAACACTACAGTCTGCACTTCACTGCGGATCTCTGCCTGCTCTGAGAGGCAGAGACATGGTCAGCTCCTGCCCTGGTGCTGGTCTGCCCTGTGAGCCTCCGTGAGTGACCCCTGCCTGCCTCTGTCACAAAGACGGCGCTGGCACCCGGGCCAGTGACCATCACCTACAAGTACCTTAAGTGCCCTAGCCTCTGCCCCCAGCTTCTGTCCTTGTTTCCCCATGAAGCCTTTCTGTTCCTGGGGCTCTGGCCCGTGCTCTCTGCACATCAGTGTCACGGCCCTTTGTTGGAACCACACAGGCGACGGTTTGGTTCTGCTTCGCTTGCTCCCCAGGATGAGTGACTGCTCTTGGGCTACTTGCTGTCACCATTTGGACACATGGGCTCAGTGAATGCCAACTCTGGTTGGGCTGGGAGAGGGAGGCCTATGTGCTGGGGACAGCACCTCTTACCCTGCCGCCTGGGACTCGCCCGGCTCCAGTAAGGCCTGGAGCTGTGCCTCTCCCTGCAGGAGCCAACCTGGCTCCCTGCCAGCATGACACACCTTTGTGTGCTTTTCCAGGTACAAGTGATCCCCTGGGTCTTGGCTGACAGCAACTTTGTGCGGAACCCATCTCAGAGGCTGGACCCCAGCAGGACGGTGTTTGTGGGCGCCCTGCACGGGATGCTCAATGCCGAGGCCCTGGCAGCCATCCTGAACGACCTGTTTGGAGGAGTGGTGTACTCCGGGATTGACACCGATAAGCACAAGTATCCCATTGGTGAGTGTCCCACTTCTGTGTGGGGAAGCGAGCAGCCCCTGGGAGGTAGCCTGAGATTATGATACTTTCCCGTGGGAGCGAGAGGGGGGCCTGGCCCCAGGCTGCAGATGGACGCATCTCAGCAACAGAGCATCTTTTTCTAGGTAAGCCACCCTCTGTACCCACCCTCCCCCACCTCCCATGAAGGGGGAAACACACAGGCAGGGACCTAGGAGGTGAAAATGGGACAGGAACTTGGGTGGGAAGCTCACAGCCAAACCGTTTGGAGGACAGACAACAGGTTATATTTCACTAAGAGGCCAGCACTTCGCTGAACTTGCCTGGCTTCCTTTATTAAGTGCCCTGTGCAGGGCAGAGCCCACTCAGGCTGAGGGAGAACTGTGGGTGACCCCCAGCACAGGGCAGTCTGAGCCCAGCCGCTGGGTTCTGGTCAGTCCCTCTGAGCAGGGAGGTCACTTCCAGATGCCGCACAGGAATCTCAGGGGCCGGTTGGAGGTGGAGCAGAGCCTGAATCGTGTGATCGGGATGTGGCTGACCCACTTGCCACATGCCTGGTCAGGAGGGAGCCGTGTGCATGGCGCCGTCGGTGCTGCACCCCAGACAGAGCAGCCTTCCACGGTGCAAGTGGGGGTGGGGGAGGGGGAACTAGGGCGGGGGGATGAGGCTCTCCTGGCTCCCTGTCTGGTCTCCAGGACCTCTGACGAGGGTGTGGCTGCTGGGCCCACCTTCAGAGAGAGGCTCTAGCTGAATCTTGGCTTCCACTCTGAGCCCTGTAGTCGTCCCTGTGCCCCTGCCTGCACCAGAGGGCTCTTCCCTCCCCGTGCCCGTCAGCACGCCCTGCCCTGTTCCTGAGGGGCTGGTGCCTTTGTGGTCTGTAACCAGCCCTCCCTCCGAGTTGGTAGCCACCCACTGAATGTGGCTGCTGGGCCGCTGGAAATGCGGCTAGTGCCACACATTAAAACGATAAAGTTTTGTATATATTGGGTTAAATAAAACATATTAAAGTTAATTTCATCGCCCCCCCCAACACTTAAACGTGGCTACTAGAAAACTTAAGATAACATGAGTCGCTCACAGTACATTTCTGTTGGACGTCACTGGTCTAGAAACAGGGTTTTCTGGGTGCTGACAAGTGACATGTGGGAGAATTTGGCTAGAATGTCGTTCTCGAGCTATACCAAATTACCATCTTAAAAAGGAGCCTGCTCTATTTGGTCAAACGTTTAACTCACCCAGTGCCTTGGCAGGGCCAGACCAAATGCTTTCTCCAGCCCCTACAGCCTGGGGGCTGGGCGTCTCCACCCCTGCTAGAAGGTGAGTTTGTTGTGCTTCCTACAACAGGGTCCGGTCGCGTGACCTTCAATAATCAGCGCAGTTACCTGAAAGCCGTCAGTGCTGCTTTCGTGGAGATCAAAACCACCAAGTTCACCAAGAAGGTAAGGGGCTGATCTGTCTCTTTCTCTGGGCCAGTTACCACCAGGGCAGCTGAGGCGGGAACCCCTGAGCTGGGTGTGCCCTGGGAACTCATGGGGTCAGATCTGGGGGGAGCCTGGTTATGGAGACTCAGGAGAGGGGACCATGGCTGGGCATCCCAGAGCCTGACTTCCTTCTCCTCATCTGTGTCCTCTGGATGCTTCCCTGGGTGGGAGACGGGGAGGGGAGGGTGAGGGGAGATGGGGTGGGGGGGATGGGGGGGGTGGGGGGGTGGTGGTGCATTGAGCTGGGGGACCAGGTAGGAATGTGTGTGGTCCCTCAAACTGCAGAGGCTGCCAGCCTGGCCCTGCAGTGGTGAGCTCATCTGTCCCCTGGGGTTTCCACACACACTGCCCCTTTAACCCAGGAAGTGCCCTGCATTCATGCGGAGAGCCCATCGTGCACCCTCCCTCCCAGCCACTGGCCTCCTTCCTGGCTGCAGAGCCACTTCTTCTGTCTCGCTTTGTGCAGGTTCAGATCGACCCCTACCTAGAAGATTCTCTGTGTCATATCTGCAGTTCTCAGCCTGGCCCTTTCTTCTGTCGAGATCAGGTGAGTCCCCTGGGCCCTGCAAGTGCCTAGGAAGTCCCCCCCTTAATTAAAAATGGTCACACCACACAGTGTTGGGGTTCTCAGGTACCATGTGGTTGAGCACAGAGGAGGCGCTGGTGGTCAGACCAGGGGCACACTGAGATGGTTTGACCCAAAACTCTTGGGAAAGCTCTTGAGTTGAGTCTTGACGCTTGGGCCTTCTCTTACACGATGTTGGCAGACATGTGGTCTGCTGCTGATCATGGATGGATTCTGAGGGTGACAGGAACCTGGGTGGGCCTGGTCAGCGGGACCTGTGAGCCAGGCAGTGTTGTTCCAATTCTTAGGCTTTCGAGGCTGCAATTCCCCCCTCAGAGACCCCTGGACTGTTTTTGATGTTTATAGTGGGTTTGTACCCCTAGTTGTCGACATAGGCAGATAGCAGCACGGTAGCTTCTTGTTGACTGTTTCTGGGTGGCAGTGCACACATCTGGGGTGTTTTTCAGCAAAAATGCTTTTCACACTTGAATGTGTGTGCACATTCACTTGAGGACCTTCTTTAAATGCAGATTGTGACTCAGCGGGTTTGGGGTGGGGCCCAAGACTGTGTTTCTGCCAAGTGTCCAAGTGGTGTCCCTCCCTGCAGCTGGTCTGTGATGTGTGACCTGGCAGGGCATCTGTTCTAGTGTTTGCAGTGGTTGCTCAGGTTCGGCGCCCCGTGGTTAGACTGAGGCTCCAGATTAGGGTGTGCAGTACCTTATATCTGAGGACAAGCATCTCTCTAATAAGCTTCCATCGCAGGATTTGGGGGACCCTCCATTTTAAAAAATATATATATATTTTTTATTTTTTACAGAGAGGAAGGGAGAGAGGGGTAGAGAATTAGAAACATCAATGAGAGAGAAACATTGATCAGCTGCCTCCTGCACACCCCCTACTGGGGATGTGCCCGCAACCAAGGTACATGCCCTTGACTGGAATCGAACCTGGGACCCTTCGGTATGCAGGGCGACGCTCTGTCCACTGAGCCAAACCAGTTAGGGCGGGGACCCTCCATTTTTAGGTAACTGCTCAGAGATTATTGGTTTGTCAGAGGTTACACAGCTCAGATCAGGAGGTAGGACAGAGCCTAAGATGCTGTCACCTGCCCTCAGTTCAGCTGAAGAAGGAGACATGTCCTTTACATTGG
This sequence comes from Murina feae, assembly GCA_004026665.1. Taxonomy (NCBI): domain Eukaryota; kingdom Metazoa; phylum Chordata; class Mammalia; order Chiroptera; family Vespertilionidae; genus Murina; species Murina feae. The sequence continues at coordinate 21,032 of PVJC01007588.1, read as the reverse complement.
GACCTGGAGTCAGATGGTCCTTGCACATTAGCAGCCTGGAGGTGAGAGAAGGGCGGGGCATGAGGAGCCGCTGCAGTTAAGGGGTGAGGGAAGCTGTACACAGTGGGAGCCCTGAATGTTAGATGAAGTCAGGGCACCTGCAGGAGCACAGCAGGATTCCCGGGTTGATCAGGCCTGTGTTAGGGGTTCCAGGTTCCTGAGACCCTCTCTTCTAGCACCACGGAGGCCCCAGGAGGCCCCACTCGCTAACACGCAGAGGCAGCGGCTGACGCCGAGAGCCGTCTCCCTTTCCCCATGCAGGTGTGCTTCAAGTACTTCTGTCGGAGCTGCTGGCACTGGCGGCACAGCACGGAGGGCCTGCGCCACCACAGCCCCCTGATGCGGAACCAGAAGAACCGAGATTCCAGCTAGAGGAGCCCGCCTTGCCTGGTGGCCTGCGGTGCCCACGGCTGGCAGGTCAGGCAGCGGCCTGCCCCACCTGGGTACCTGGCGACCAGGGAGCCGGCTTCCCGAGGACAAGGGAAGATCGTAGTCACCTTTGCACTCGCTGAGTCTGTCTTTGTTTCTGCACTAATTAATGCACAATGAGTTTTGTCGGGTTTGTTTTCAGGGGCTGGGCCAGGGCAAGGACCCTCTGGCTCACCCCCCAAGCGACTCTGTAGTTTTCCCAGATTTTAGTTCCTCATTTTGCCAATGAAAAGCAAAAAAGAATTACGTGTCCAGAAGGTATTGACACGATGCCTATGTCTAGGTTTATTTATTAAAAGCGCTTTTTTTACATTCCTTGCAATACTGATGGTGGTGATGCGCAGGTCTCGTTGGTTTCATTCTTGCAGTTGCCATACAGTGCCTTTCCATTTATTTAACCCCCACCTGAACGGCATAAACTGAGTGTTCAGCTGGTGTTTTTTACTGTAAACAACAAGGAGACTTTGCTCTTCATTTAAACCAAAATCATATTTCATATTTTATGCTCGAGGGTTTTTACCGGTTCCTTTTTACACTCCTTAAAATAGTTTTTAAGTCATTTGGAACAAGAGTTGTTCTTTTTTTTTTCTTTCCTGGCAGCTTTTAACATTATAGCAAATTTGTGTCTGGGGGACTGCTGGTCACTGTTTCTCACAGTTGCGAATGAAGAGGAAAAATAAATTGCAACCAAGAAAAAAAAAAAGGTTTTGAATTGCAAACTGGACCAGGTGAAAGGTGTTCAAGCAGCTGCTGTGTGTAGGTTTAAAAGGTTTATTGCACCTTCTTAAGTTGCACTTACTTGTGGGGGGAGGGAGGGTTGTGGAAGTTTTTAATAACAAAGTCACAGGACTTCTTTCTTTTGTAACTGAGCTAAAAAGGGCTGCTTTTTGGTGGGGGCAGAAGAAGGCTCACAGGAGCCCTTTCTCTCCGAGGGGATAAGAACCCTTCCTTGTTTCTTTGATTTGAGAAATGTATGGAGCAACCGTTGCAGTGGATAGAAATGCTACTGGGATTTGAAAACTTGACTTTTTCTTTCTTTAAAAAAATAAAAAAATCGACTTGCCCCTCTTTGGGAAGCTGTGTGCCAAAGAACCAGTGTCATTCCCCCCCATCCCCTCCCTGCTGAGCTGACCTTGCATTGTTGCATATCCCAGCTACTCTGTGGGTTTTGTGAAGCTGTGTGTGAAGTCTCTACCTCATTGTAGTATATGCAGGCAAGACTGCACTCTCCTACAGATGTGTGGAGTAAGCTGTGGTGTCGTTTTTTTTGGCACATAATAAACACGTTGCAGCAGACGCCTGCTCTTGTCTCTTGTCTCTGTGTCTGAGGGGTGGGGGCGGGGGCGTCAGTGGGGTAATAAGATTTCAGAGTTAAAAACTCACACTTCTGCCCTGGCCAATTTGGCTCAGTGGACAGAGAGTCGGCCTGCGGACTGAAGGGTCCCGGGTTCAGTTCCGGTCAAGGGCACATGCCTGGGTTGCAGGCTTGATCCCCAGTGAGGGGTGTGCGGAAGGCAGCCAATCATTGATTCTCTCTCATCATTGATGTTTCTCTCTCCCTCTCCCTTCCGCTCTGAAATGAATAAAAAACAACTCACATTTCCTCCAATTTTTGGTGATGAGTTTCCAGCCCAGGTGGACGGTGGGACTGTGTGGGGGGCCTGCTCCTGTAAATGCCCTTCCATGGTCAAGGGCACCTTGGAGGTGCCTCTGGCAAATGGGTTCCATTAGGCCAAGTGTGAAAAGCTGCTGGGGGCTCCTCCTCTCTTAGCCACAGACCCACCTTGGAGGACCTGGGGCTTTTTGTCTCACTTTGCCTGAGTCTTGAGACTGTGTCTTCCGGTCGGAGAGCCCCATCGCCTGCCCTCGTCCTCACAGGCCCCCGGATTTGAGAATGTCTGCTCATTCTGTCAGGGAGGCTGTGCGGGGCCTATCTGCTGGGCTGGTGCTTTGGAACATAGGAACCCTACACCCTGGGAAGAAGCATCCCTTCTGTGGCAGGTGCAGGAGTCCACTCGTGGGGTCGGGAGTCCCTCAGCCAAGCAGAGCCCTCACCTTCCACTTGAGACCTGGATGACAGCAGCTTGGTTTGAAATTTGCTGGTAAAATACTAGTAAGTTCATGCAACTCTCAGAGGGAGTCTGCCTCCCCTGCCCCTATATATCGATTTCAGAGAGGAAGGGAGAGGGAGATAGAAACGTCAGTGATGAGAGACAGCCATTGATCGGCTGCCTCCTGCCACACACACCGCTGGGAATCAAGCCTGCAACCGGGACATGTGCCCTGACAGGGAATTGAACTGTGACCTCCTGGTTCATAGGGCAACACTCAGCCACTGGGCCGCAGGCCGGGCTTTATTCTCCCACTTCACAGAGGGGCTTCCTGCCCTACAGCCTTCCATTCAGAGTGACTGGACTGACCAAGGTGATGGGCAGAGGAGTTGAGGAATGAGGCACAGCGCTGTGCCCCTTATTAACTCATCCAGCCTGGCCAGACAGTTGGGGTGTGGCTGGTCTCCCTTTAAAAGAGTTGGAGGGAGGGGGCAGGGTATTCCCCAGGCGAACGAGGCCCCCAGGGCGGATTTTAGGATGGGTATGGCAGAAACAGCCTGAGGACGGAGGTAAGTTGGAGAAGGCGCCTCAGTTGGGAGCGTTGCAGGTGAGCGGTGCCCACGGCTTACATACCTGAGAGCTTGCTTTATGCTGGGCACTGTTCGGGGCGTGGGGAGTAGCTGAGCCAAAGCGCCCTTGCCGCCACGGAGCTCACCCCTGATGGAGAAGACTCAGACGTCACGGTGACAAGGAGTGAGAAGCATTAGCGCAGCTTGAAAAGGACAGTGATGCTATGTACCGTGGAGGGAAAGCCCCTCGCATAAGGACGTGTGAGCAAAGGCTGGGGAAAATGAGATAAGCTGTCCCAGGTGTACCGGGCCCCCACCAGGCTGGCCCGACCAATCTCGGACCCGTGGGCCAGGTGGGGGCCCTGGGCAGGGTGCCCTCCTTCCTCCCTCACCTTTCCACACCCCCGAATGGCTTCCCAAGGATTCCGCCTCCCTTCCTCTCTCCCTCGCCTGGCCGGGAGCACAGCAAACAGGCGACCTGGTCCCCGAACCTGGGGCTAGAGAAGCGGGCCCAAGGCTGCGCGGGGCGGGGCTGGGAAGCCGGAGACATGCCCGCCGGCGGCCGCCGCCTGCGCTCTCGCCCCGCGCCGCCAGGGGTCGCCCTGCCTCCTGCGCTGGCTCCGTGTCCAGAGAGAGCGGAAGCGGCTGTCTAGCCGGCGCCTTATAGGCCTCTCTTGTGCTTCCTGTTTCCTCTTTCACCAGGGACCCGCCACCATGGTAGGTGCTCTGGGCCGAAGCTGTTATTTCCCGCCATCGACCTCCATCCACGTCTTTTTGCGGCTTCTAACCCCATCTGGCCGGGGCCTCCGCGGGCCGCTGGCTCCCGCGTCGGTCCCCGCGCCCCAGCTCCGCCCGCCGCCCCTGCCCTCCCTCCGCGGCACCGCCCCAGCCCGCGGACCCCCGGCGCGCGACGCCGTGCTCCTCCCCGGAGGGGGTCCGGCTCGCGGTGACACCGTCTCTCCCCCCCGCAGGGCCGCGTTCGCACCAAGACCGTGAAGAAGGCGGCCCGGGTCATCATCGAGAAGTACTACACGCGCCTGGGCAACGACTTCCACACCAACAAGCGCGTGTGCGAGGAGATCGCCATCATCCCCAGCAAGAAGCTCCGAAACAAGATCGCGGGGTGAGGGGAGCCGCCGGGGCCTGGCGGGAGGTGGGGCCTGGGTCTGCCGTCCCCGGCTCGGTGAGGGAGGGGGACCGTGTCCTGGGGATTTCGCCCGCGCGAGCCGCCCCTTAACGCCCCGGAGAAGGGCGCTCGCTGCGGGCGCGGGTCTGCAGGGAGCCCGGCTGGGACTGGGTCGTGTTGGTGTCATACCTGGCGGGCCTCCGGGAGATTGAATATTAATTGCAGTCCATTGGGAGGAGAGGAAACGAAGACGGGGGAGGGGTGCTGGGGGTCTGAGGGGAGGATTTGATGCGTTGGCCGATTTGATAGAGGGTGTGGCGGGCGGGCGGGCGCTGGGTGTCTGTGTCGGTGTCGGAGCCGGGGCTTCTAGGACTGGGGTCCTCTCCCTGCCCCCGGAGGAAGAAGCACTGAACCTGCTGCTCGTGCATCCGGTTGCAAGGTGCACGGGCGTTCTCAGTGTGTGCGTGGGCGCTTGTGCTGCAGCTATGTCACGCACCTGATGAAGCGCATCCAGAGGGGCCCCGTGAGAGGCATCTCCATCAAGCTGCAGGAGGAGGAGAGGGAGAGGAGGGACAACTACGTGCCCGAGGTAAGCTCGCCGCGCTTTTCCCTGGGCCTCGGGCTCCTGCTGAAACGTGAAGCCAGGTTCCTGGCTTCTAAAGGGACCCTCAGCGGCGCTGGAGAAGGGCCTTCATCCATTCATTAACCCTCACCCAGCTGCAGGGGCCCGCAACCTGCCTGCCTGGACGTTAGCCTCTGTTCTGCCCTGTTGCGGCCATTATTTTTTTTTTTGGTAAAATTTTAAATTTATATAGAGAGGAAGAGAGAGGGTGAGAGAGAAGCATCCATGATGAGAGAGAATCATTGATGGGCTGCCTCCTGCACGCCCCCTACTGGGAATCGAGCCTGCAACCCGGGCCTGTGCCCTTGGTAAGAATTGAACTTGGGACCCTTCAGACCACAGGCTGACAGTTCTATCCACTGAGCCAAACCGGCCAGAGCTGTAGGGGCCATTTAAGTCCATCCTGGTTTTCACCTGGGAGCTCTTCGTCATGTTTGCTTGCCTCGCCACGGCTTCTGGTTTGATTGCTTGCCTTAGCACAAGTATTCCCGAAACATGAACATAGTCTTAAAAGTTTTCCTGAATGCCAGTAAGACGATAAGGAAGGGCGCACACACAGGTAAACCCAGAAGTGATCTTTGGGGCCTGTGATCCTTAAGCTGACTGCTCGCCTAGTGGGGAATCCTGTCTCTTTTGCAAGTGCTCCTCCTCTTTGAGAATTTTGGGGAAAGGGCAGGGAAGGTGGAAGAGAACTCCCTGATGGTATTTGGCGGGGTCCTGTTCCTTCTAGGTTTCAGCCCTGGATCAGGAGATCATTGAAGTTGATCCTGACACTAAGGAAATGCTGAAGCTCTTGGTAAGCATGTGCTGAATTCCTGAAGGGGGGCTTCCCGGTAGCATCCTACTGTCTGTAATAACACCAGGTGTTCTCAGTGTTTTCCAGACATTTTCTTTCAACCTCAGGTCTCTGGCTGGCTCCTCACCTTTGCCCCCATGGTTCCAGCCAGCTGGTTCTTTTTCATGATGTGGGCTTTCCCTTGGGGACTTCATTTCTTTCTTTTTTTAATTTATTGTTGAAAGTATTACAAATGTCCCCTTTTGTCCCCCCACTGGCCTCCCCACCCCTGACTTCATTCCTTTGTCTGTATGGTGACCCCTTGAGTGAGCTGTGGTCTGATTTCCAGATGCTTATTAAGGGTCGCTACTTACAGAGCTTAGCTGTCTCCAGTACAGGTTGGTGGGTGTCTCTTGATGGCTTATCTTAGGCCATTTTACGTAGATGCCCCTGGCTGGTCCTGGAAAGGAGGTGGCTCTGTGTATGCTTAGAGAAATGACTCGAAAAGGGAGAGATACATACCTCCACTCCTACCCCCGGACATTTGGTAATGTCTGGGCACACTTTTTCTTTTTTCAGTGTAGTTTCATTGAGGAATGGAGAAGGAGAGAGCAATAGAAACATCAATGATGAGAGAGAGTCATTGATCGGCTGCCTCCTGCACGCCCCACACGGGATGGCCCACCACTGGGGATCAAGCCCTGACCTCCTGGTTCATAGGTCAATGCTCAACCCCAGCCACACTGGCTGGACTGGACACATGTTCTCATTGTCACAGCGGGGGGAATCCAAGTGGACCGAGGACAGGAGTGCCGCTAAGGATCCGACAGCACCCAGGACAGCTTCCTAGCTGCTTCCTGTGGGAGTGCAGGGTCCTTGAGGTCATCTTTCTGGGTGGGGAGGAGCACGCCCTTCATTGGGTTTCTTCGAGGTCCCACTGCAGGTGGGTGGAGGCTGAGAAGCAGGGTCCTAGAGCCATGACCACGGATCTCACTGAACCCATTTTGTTCCAGGACTTCGGCAGTCTGTCCAACCTGCAGGTCACTCAGCCTACAGTTGGGATGAATTTCAAAACACCGCGTGGAGCCGTTTGAATCTTGCTGTGCTGTAATATCAATAAACCATGGACACCTTGCCCGTGTTGTGTGTGGGGTTGGGTGCTGGTTGGAGCGAAGGGCAGGAGTTTTCCTTATCAAGGAAGGGAGAGCTTGCTGGCGGCGTCCTGGGTTGGTGGCTCTGACGTTGGATCTGCTGAGACTGTGGGTCCAACTGTGTGCATGGGGAGTGGGGAGAGCACTGGGCTGGGCGTCCCTCCTGAGTAGTGGGGAGAAGGAGCTGTTCATTTGTGTGTTCTGCACACTCGTCTGCTTTTTCCTGCTGATGCTGATGTGGGTGTGTTTATGCCGTGCGTGAGTGTGGGTCTCTGCGCAGAAGTGGCAGAGCTCGGGGCTGAATGTCCACGGATCCCTGTACCCCTGCAGTGAGACAGGTGCAGCAGATGTTCTAAAAGTATCTTGTAATTTCAAACTTGGGGGAAAGTTGCAAGAACAGTACAAAGGAGCTTCCAAGTGTTCTACCTGGATCTTGCAGTTATATTTTGCCCCAGTTGCTTTACATTCTCTGTATATGTACTTTTTTTTCTGATTCTCAGTGTTCAGGAGAATATGTATATGCATAGACAGGTGCCCCTTTTTTATTGATTTCAGAGAGGGAGGGAGGGAGAGAGAAACATCAATGATGGGAGAGACATTGCTCGGCTGCCTCCTGCAAACCCTCTCACTAGGGACCAAGCCTGCAACCTGGGCATGTGCCCTCGCCCAGAATCAAACTTGGGACCCTTCAGTCCATGGGCTGATGTTCTATCCACTGAGCCAAACTAGCTAGGGCAGTGGTTCTCAACCTTCCTAATGCCATGACCTTTTAATAAAGTTCATGTTATGGTGACCCCCAACCATAAAATTAGTTTCGTTGCTACTTCATAACTACTTTTGGTAGTTACGAATCATAATGTAAATGTCTGATATGCTGGATGTATTTAGGCGACCCCTGTGAAAGAGTCGTTGGACCCCCAAAGGGGTTGTGACCCACAGATTGAGAACCACTGAGCTAGGGCGACAGGTGCCCTTCATCAATTGGCTGCCTTTTGCATGCCTCCTCTGGAGATGGAGATTGCAACCTGGGCATGTACCCTGACCTGGTTCATAGGTAGATGCCCAATCATTGAGCCATACAGCCCGTCACCACAGAATGATCAAAACCAGGAAGGAAATAAGACATGGAGTCAATACTATATTCCTTTAGCCTCTGTTCCATGTCTCATGACTGATATCTTTGAAAAGTATTGGCTGATTTTGTGGACTGTCCTTCAATTTGGATCTGATCCTCAGTTGGATTTAATCGGGCCTTCTGTAGTATTACGGAACGGTGCTGTGTTCTTGGGGCATCTCTCTGAGGCACAGACTCCTGAACCTTGTCCCACTTGCAGTGATTGCTTGGAGCAGTTGTGTTGGCCTATCTGTCAAAGTTGGGGTTCCCCTTTGTAAGGAGGTTTTGAGGCAAACCGGCTTCCATTTTTTGGTATGGGGTCTGATATTCCCAACAAATCCTCTTGCCTTCTAAATAACCGCTCTGTAAAGCCCTGCGCGGTACCCGTGGGCACAGACAATAGGGCGGTGAAGGCCTGGAGGCGGAGGGCGGGCAATGGGGAAGCGGGGGACATCTGTAATACTCAACAATGAAGAGTTTTTAAATAATTTTAAAAAGGTCACAAAAGCAAGGCCTCCGCTCTCCCCCTTAGACTTTTGGTGAGTGACCGCGGTGAGGCAACGGTGGCCTTTTGGTGAGAGCCCGGTTAGCGCGATCAACGCCGAACTAGCGAGGCCGTTCGCCACACTCGCCACCAGGCGGCAGTGTGGTCTCATCAGCCGCCGCACCTGCGGGCCCGGCGCCCGGGCGGGGAGGGGCGGGAGCGGAGACCCGGCAGGCCCGGCGCCGCGGAAAGGAGTTCGGGCGCCCGCAGAGGAGCCTCGGGGCCTCAGGCCTCACGTGGAGACCCCGGCGCGCTCATTAACTTCCGGTGGAGCTTGCGGGGGCCGGGGCAGCCCCGCCCCCAGGGCTGGCCTCGCGCACGTGCGGCGAGTGGGCGGGGCCGGCCAGGTGGTCGCGTGCGCGCCGCGCCGGTGGGCGGGGCGCTGGGAGCTGCCTGAGGCCGCTGGGCCCGCGGCGCTGCCCCCCTCAGGACCCCCCCAGGTTCCTCGGGCCCCGGGGCTCCGCCCAGGCCTCGGCTCCAAAGGGCCCGGAGGGTTCTCCGCCTGCGCCAGCGACTCCGCTCCGCCGAGGGCCAAGTGCCTCAGGTCAGTTCTGCGATTTTTTTTTAAGCGTCTTCGGTTACGTGTTGCTTTTCCGAGTGACGTGAGTCCCCGCCCGCTGTGAAGTGAACACACTGAGCATGAAACGCCCTCCGGGAGGGAAGCGGGGGGACGCTCAGAGCCGCCCCGGACGCGTGGGCCGGAAGGAATGCTGCGGTGAGTGTGTAAACGGACATTAGGAGGTGACTCCCCGCTGTGCTCGAGGTCGCCGTTTCCCCGCGTTGGATTTGGGGACGCGGTGGCGGTGGCGGGGGGGACGCCGTTCAAGTGAGGAAAGCGAATAAAGCTGCTTTCCTCTCGGGCTGCCGGCGTGGCCCGCGTGGGGCTGCCCTGCGAGCCTCCAGCGGAGGGCGGTTTCCACGTTTGTACAGGGCCTCCCGCCGCGGCCCCTGCGGAGGATGGCGCGGCCCGGTCCGCTGACAGCCTCGCCGGCCTCCACGCCGCGCCCTGCCTCCCGCTGGGCTGGCGGCGCGCAGCGGTTGCCGGGACGAGAGTCACGTACCGTCTGGCATTAGATTGCACCCACCTGTGTACCACACAAGTGTGTCCACCTGTCTCACAGCATCTGGAAGTTTCCTTAGTGTGTGTGTGTGTGTGTGTGTGGACGGGGGGGAGCTGGGGTGGACTCAAAGGGGTCATGGGGGGTGGGGAAGAGGGCACATATGCAACCCTGATGGGGCAGAAATCGAATATTGGGGACCAGCTATAATTGCAAGAAGTGTTAGTTATGCTCTGTGAACAGTGATTGTTTTCAGTTCTGATTTTAAAAGGCACATTCTGCCCTGGGTCGCGCGGCTCGATTCCACTCAAGGGCACACGCCGCGGGTTGTGGGTCCCCAGTAGGGGGCGTGCAGGACGCAGCCGGTCAGTGATTCTCATCATTGATGTTTCTCTCTCCCCTTCCTCTTTGAAATCAGTGAGAAAGTATTTTTAAACAAAAGACGTTTGGAGATTTAAATAACAATATAATACATTCCCATGAATAAATCAATAATGTAAATTTTTAAAAAAAGCTTAATTTTCAAAAACAGTGACTCAAGCCCTGGCTCAGCTGGTTGGAGCATTGTCCCTTGCACCGGAAGCTCCCAGCTTTGGTTCCTGGTTAGCGCAGGTGCCCGGGTTTTGGATGCCAGGTCAGGGCGCCTCCGGAAGGCAACCGATTTAGGGTTAATTCTCTCTCCCTCCCTCCCTCCCTTCTTCTCTCTCTCCCTCTCTGGAGTCAATAAACCATTTTTAAAAAGTCTTTTGAGTGATTTTTTTATTTTTTAAAAAATTATTGGGGCATAGGGACATGACAAAAAAAAGTGGGCTTTGAATGTTGTAAGGTATGAGTAGCTCATTCATTCCCTAAATATGGAAAGCTTGTTTACCAATGTTGAGTTCATTTCTCTGGGGGGAAAAAAATGTCCAGAGAAAATAAACTTATTTAAGGCAACTAGCCTTTGGATGGGAATGGTTGCTTGAGGAGTTGAGACCATTGAACATAATATCAGTAGTTAATTAAAAATAGGGCAAACTATTTTGAATAGTTTTCCTTGGCACTTGCTCAGTTTATTCAGGGCTCAATGCTCAGTTTGAAGATTGAAGAATTGGCCTCTGAGCAGTCTGTAGAACCACTCTACAGGTGAGAATATTTTTAAAGGGGCAAAATCACTAATTTAATAAAACCTTAAGTGGCAATTGGCAGAACTAATGTTACAGTTGATGGTTGTAAAAATATGTGTAGAGCAGGACAGGGCTTATTTGGCAAGATTTCAAACCTTGCAAAAGTTTGAGGTGTTTAAAACCTATGCTATCCTATGTAATAATCCTATGTAATAATTCTCCTATGTAATAAATATGCAAATTGACTGTCACTCCGGTCAATTTGCACCCACAGCTGAGGCTAAGTTCCCATAACGACCCTTAAGGAGCAATCAGCAGGGACCTGAAGCTGTGCACCCACCCTCCTCCTGCATGGGATTTGACAGGGGACCTCAGGTCGTGCCTTCCACCCGCAGGGCTTGACAGGAGACCTTAGGCTGCTCCCCCGCCCTGGCACCAGGCCACAGGAACTCAGGCGGCACCCTCTTCCCTGGTGCCAGGCCAGGGTACCTCAAGCCATGCCCCCCACCCTGGCTCCAGGCCAGGGGACCTGAGGCTGTGCCCCCCAACCAGCAGGACTTGACAGGGACCCTCAAGGTGTGCCCTCTGCCCTGGTGCTGGGCCAGGGGACCTCAGGCCATGCCCCCCACCCCAGCACCAGGCCAGGGGACCTCAGGCTGTGCCCCCTGCCCCGGTGCCAGGCTGGGGGATCACAAGCCACTCCCTCCACCCAACAGGGCTTGATGGGGTACCTCAGACCGTGCCCCCCTGCCCTGGCACCCAGGGGACCTGAGGCTGCACCCCCCACCTGGCAGGGCTTGACAGGGTGGAACTGGCCAGGTCTGGATCTAGCCCAATGAAGGGGGGCCGTCCAGGTTTGGGTCTCAAGCAATTTTGAGGTGTACGTGGGTGGTTGAAGACTTGACTCTGGGTTCCATGGTGCACCCCAGACTCTGACAGGAGGAAGATTTTCATATACGTTTTACTAATTTTCTTTCATCTCTGACACTTCTATTATAGAGAAAGGGCAAATAGCAGTAATAAAATATTTCTTCTAATTAATCCCCTTTTAGTGTGCACGAATTTCGTGCACTGGGCCACTAGTCCTATAATAAAAAGGTAATATGCAAATGGACTGAACAGCGTAATGACCTGTTGGCTATGATGCAAACTGACCACCAGGGGGCAGATGCTTAATGAAGAGCTGCCCCCTGATGGTCAGTGTGCTCCCACAGGGGAGTGCTGCTCAGTCAGAAGCTGGGCTGATGGCTGGCGAGTGCAGTGGTGGTGGAGGGAGTCTCTCCTGCTTCTTCAGCAGAGCTAAGGACCCCTCAAGGGATGTTCGACTGTTGGCTTAGACCTGCTTTCCCAGGGGAGTGGGCCTAAACTAGCAGTGAGACATTCCTCGAGGGGTCCTGGACTGTGAGAAGGCTCAGGCCAGGCTGAGGGACTCCCCTACTCCCAGTACATGAATATCGTGCACCAGGACTCGTTTATTATGTGATTCCTCAGTAGCTGTTCTGTAGAAAACACCTAAATCTGCCCTAGCTGGTTTGACTCAGTGGATAGAGTGTTGGCCTAAGGACTGAAGGGTCTTGGGTTCGATTCTAGTCAAGGGCACATTCCCAGGTTGTGGGGGTCATGCAGGAGGCAGCCAACTGGTGGTTCTCTCTTTTCATCGATGTTTCTATCTCTCCCTCACCCTTCCTCTCTGAAATCAATAAAAATATGTTTAAAAAGAAAACACCTAAATCTGTCAGTTATTGAACAGTACTGTTAAGAACGAATTTCACTTGCTCTTATAGATTTTACCCAAATTCATAGAACCGATGATGGGTTTTTTTATGGTTGTTAATTTATTCTGTGTTTATTTTTTGAGTACATGCCATACCATTTTCCACACCAGCTGTACTATTTTACATTCCCATCAGCAATGCACAAGGGTTCCAATTTTTCCACATTATTGTCAACAATTATTATTTTCTGTTTGTTTTTTAAATAATCACTGTCTTTCTGAGTGTGAAGTGGTATCTCATGGTTTTGATTTTCTTTACCTTGATGATGGGTGATGTTGAAAATCTTTTGGTTCATTTATTGGCCGTGTGTATATCTTCTTTGGGGACATATCTGTTCAAATACTTTGCCCATGTTCGAATTGGGTGTTTGTATTTTTGCTGTTGAATTATAGGAGTTCTTTGTATATTCTGGATATTAATTCTTTATCAGCTATGATTTGCAAGTATTTTCTGCCATTCTGTGTGTTGCTTTTTAAAATACATTTTTATTGACTTCAGAGAGGAAGGGAGAGAGAGAGAAACATCAATGATGAGAAAGAATCATTGATTGGCTGCCTCCTGCACTAGTGGGGATCAAGCCCACAACCTGGGCAGGTGCCCTTGACCAGAATCGAACCCAGGACCCTTCAGTCCGCAGGCTGATGCTCTATGCACTGAGCCAAACCAGCTAAGACTGCATTGCTTTTGTCCTCTGTTGATAGTGTCCTTTAATTCACAAAAGCTTTAGGTGTTTTTTTAGCCACAGTATGGGTTTCACTGAAAGATGTTTCTTTTTTTGCCTGAGAAGGGCAATGGCCTGGACAGTGATATTCTTAAGTAGAGGAAGGTGGGTAATCCCACTCCTCTTCCGAATAGATACAGAAATATATGTAGGGAGAGATGCAGTGTCCCCTTGATTACTTCTGAAGTTCACTTTATCTAAGAAACCAGAGGCCCAGCACCAATTCATGCACGGCTTCAGTCCCTGGTCCTGGCCTGCAATCAGGACCATCTTCCCCGGCTGTCCTCAGCTCACCCCGCCCCCTGCCGCCACCCACCCCAGTTCCCTATTTGCCATCAGCGATTGGAGCCTGCTGGCCAGGGAAAGGGACCAAGAGGTAGTCAGTGCATCCTATAGTGACTGGTCAAGTGGTTGGTCTGCCGTTAGGGTCAATTTGCATTTTATCCTTTTATTATATAGGATGGGGGCCCGGTGCACAGGTGGGGGCCCTGGATCAGGGTGGGAGTCCCCACTGGGAAGTGGGGCCAGCCAGGTTGAGGGGCCGTGGACAGTTTGCAGGCTGGCAATGCCCCCAATCGGGGTGAGGATCCCTTCTGGGACGGGGCCTCCCGGGGTGAGGGGCCACAGTCGTTCTGGTCTCTAGTCGTTCTGGTCATTGAATTGTTTTGGTCGCTGGGCTTTTATTACATAGGATACTTATTACGTATCTGTTAGGTACTTTCCTAGGTGCTTGAGAGATAGTTACCTTAGAACTACTATCTGCCCTCAGGGAGCCTATATTCTATTTGGAATGGAGAAAAGAAATGAATGTGTCAATGATTTATTGTTCAGTGAAGCATTTACTTATGTTTTAGGGAAGCATCCCTTCCTTTGGACAGGAAACTTGTACTTATGCATGAGGTGTATAATGCGGCCCCAATTTGTAAGCTTTTGGAAGGCAGGGGGAGGTCCATGCAGTTTTCTTTCTGGTGCAATCATTAATTCTGAGAACATCAGCAGCATTTTGGAACAATGAATAAAATGGTGTTCTCTAAAAATCTCATGTTCCATTTACTCACCCCACTCTGACAGATGGTTTTATTGTGTGGGAAGTGAATAAACTTCTTGTTGTGAAGATCTTTCTAGATGTCTATGTAGGAAAAAAAATAGTGTAAATCACTCTTCCTCTTTTTACAAAAATGTAATCAGTGGATTGTAACATTGTGCTGTGTGTGTGTATGTGTGTGTGAGAGAGAGAATGCACTTTTTTTTTTTTGCTTCATTTTAATTATTTTTTAATCCTCACCCAAAGATATTTTTTCCATTAATTTTTAGAGAGTGAGAGGGAAGGAGGAGAGAGAGAGAGAGAGAGAGAGAGAGAGAGAGAGAGAGAGAGAGAGAGAGAAAACTAAAAAAAAAACACATTGATGTGAGAGAGACACATTGATTGGATACTTTGCCCAGGCCTCAACCAAGGCCAGGATTGTGGTGCCCTTGAGCTGAATTGAACCCGGGACCCTTTAATCTGTGGGTGGTGCTCTATCCACTGAGCCAAACCGAGTAGGGCTGTTTGTTTTATTTTTTTGTAACAGTGTGCTTTATACTCTTGAGCAAAGCTGCATTTGAAAAATTACCAAATGTCACCCACCCCTACAGCTTGAGAGCCACAGACTCCAGGCTTCCCCAGGCTTCCCTCATCACACAGTTCTAGCCACAGCTCACTCCTGCACTGACCCTGTACTGGGCTGGGAGGGCAGGGAAAAGGGCCTCAGCCCCCTCCACAGTAGAGCCAAAATATTTGCCTCTTCTTTTCTGGAAACTTCCTCCAGGCTCTACTGCCACTGAGTATCACAGAACAAGGACTCAGATTCACTCTATACGGCAGTTATCTAACCTCACCGCCCTATCCTGCCACCTCTCAGGAGGGAGCTGACGTGGAGCTTGGCAATTGCCAGTATCACCCTTAACGTCCTTCATTTCTTCCCACCGGTGGACCCTATGCTCCTCCCGTGCCCTCCTCTGCCTGGCCCTGAGCCCTACCTCTGGGAGGTGGGGGTGGTGGGAGTGGGGGTGGTAATGGGAAGGAACAGAGGTCTCTAAGTAGGATTCTGGACAGGTCAGTCCCTGAGGATTGGCCCAACCCCCTCTCCCTCTCCCTTAGCCCCTCTTATGTTCATTCATTTACCCTCCTTCAGAGCCACCTGCAGAGATTTAGAAAGATTTGCAGTAAAGAATGGATTCCTATGTAAAAATTATTTTTATACATTTGGGAGCAAAAGGAAATTGTAATATTTGTACAGTGTCCAACTGAACAAAAGTCATGCCTAAGGCAAAAATCTAATCTAATAATCTAATAAAAGAGTACTATGCAAATTAACCCTCACTCTGTTACACCTAAGCCATGCCCACCAGCCAAGCCATGCCCACCATCCAATCAGAGCGACGATATACAAATTAACCCAGCCAAAATGGCGGCTGGCAGCCAAGGAGCTAGAGCAAACTGGAGGCCAGCGATGGAGGAAACTGCCTGCCTAGGCCGGCTATAGCCTCCACTCAAGGCAACAAAGTTTCAATTATAGAAGATAAATAAACCCCAGAAACCTTCCAGCCAGCCTCGCTGGGACCTTGGATCAATGGGAGCTGTGGCCAGCCTGCAAACAGCCCTCAGCCCCTCACCCAGGCTGGCTGGCCAGGCACCCCAGTAGGGACCCGAACCCTAAAGGGGCTGTGGGCAGCCTGAAAAGGGCCCTCAGCCTTTCACCCAGGCTGGCCAGGCACGCCAGCAGGTAGACATCCCCCAAGGGGTCCCAGCCTGCGAGAGGGCACAGGCCAGGCTGAGGGGACCCCCCCGCCAAGTGCACAAATTTTTGTGCACCGGGCTCCTAGTAAATAAATAAATGAAAGAAAAACTGTCAAATGGAACAGCATGAATGTGCTGTTTTCAAATGGATTTCAATTTACTGTATGATTTTCTTTAGAATCATACTTTATTTCTTTGGGTTAAAATCTATTCCTAGTTGCATAATCAGATTTGTGTGACCATTTTGATAGCTAGCAAAATTAATAATAGTGTCAATTATTTTTAGTAGCTAAAAATATTTTAGAAGGACTCTTTACCTCTTTTTTAATTAAAAAAATAAAAATGTTCTGCCTCATCCGGTTTGGCTCAGTGGATAGAGCATCAGCCTGAGGATCAAAGGGTCCTGATTCTATTCTGGTCAAGGGCACATACCTCAGTTGCAGGCTCCTCCCCAGCCAGGGCCCTGGTCAGGGCACGGGCAGGAAGCAACCAATCGATGTGTTTCTCTCACATCAATGTTTCTCTCTATATTCCCCTCTCTCTTCCACTCTCTAAAAATCAATGGAAAACTATCCTTGGCTAAGGATCCTATATAATAAAAGGCTAATATGCAAATCAACCGAACAGCAGAACAACCGGTCGCTGTGATGCACACTGACCACCAGGGGGCAGACGCTCAATGCAGGAGCTGCCACCTGGTAGTCAGTGTGCTCCCACAGGGGGAGAGCTGCTCATCCAGAAGCTCTCTCCCCCCTCCACTGCAGACAGGCGGTAAGGAGCGAGGAGTCCCAGACCGTAAGAGGGATGTCTGACCGCTGCCTTATTGGACCTGAGCCAGCAGGTGGACATCCCCCCGAGGGGTCCCAGACTAGCAAGTGGTTGCAGGCTGGCTGCGGGGACCTCCTCCTCCCCTGCCAGTGCACAAATGTCGACACTGGGCCTCTAGTTAAAAAATAAAATAAAATTTCTTTTATTTTTCAGTTACAGTTGACATTCAATATTTTATAAGATGTATAGCATAGTGGTTAGAAATTTGTATAATTTACAAAGCGATCCCTTTGGTAAGTCTGGTACCCACATGGCACCATGTATGGTTATTGCTATATTATTGAAATAGTCCCTATGCTTTACATTCCCATGACTATATTATAACTGCTAATTTGTACTTCTTAATCCCTTCACCTTTTTCACCCAGCCTCCCAATCTCCTTCCCATCTGGCAGCCCTTAGTTTGTTCTCTGTATCTATGAGTCTGTTTCTCTTTTAATTGTTCACTTACTTTGCTTTTAGATATCACATGTAAGTGAAATCATATGGTATTTGTCTTTCTCTGTCTGGCTTATTTCACTTAGCATACTGTCTCTCTGGTCCATCCATGTTTTTGCAAATGAAATGGTAAGATTTCATTCTTTTTTATAGTCAAATAATATTCCATTTATATATATCTGGGGTTGCTCCCGTATCTTGGCTGCTATAAATAATGCTGCAGTGAACATAAGGTTCATATATCTTTTCAAATTAATTTTTTGGATTGCTTTGGATAAATGCATAGAAGTACGATTGCTACATCATATGGCGGTTCTATTTTTAATTTTTTGAGGCACCTCCATAGTTTTCCATAGTGGTTCTACCAATTTGCATTCCCACCAACAGTGCACGGGGGTTCCCTTTTCTCCACATCCTCTTATTGTTGATTGATTGAAGATATGCATTGTAGGACAGCTGTGAGGTGATAGGTCATTGTGGATTTAATTTGCATTTCCCTGATAGTTATTAACATTGAGCATTTTTTCATGTATTGGTCATCTGTACATCCTCTTTGGAAGTGTCTATTCAGGTCCTCTACCCATTTTTAAAAAATATTTTTTTATTGATTTCAGAGAGGAAGGAAGAGGGAGAGATAAAAAATCAATGATGAGAGAGAATCATTAATTGGCTTCCCCACTGGGAATCAAGCCTGCCACACCCGGGCATGTGTCCTTGACCAGAATTGAGCCTGGGACCTTTCAGTCCACAAACCGACACTCTATCCACTGAGCCAAACCAGTTATGGTTGCTTAAAAAAAATGTTATATATATATATATGTTCCCCCCCCCCCCGGTGGGTAAACATTTATATAATTTATGAAGTGATCCTCTGACAAATCTAGTACCCACCTGGCACTATACATAGTTATCACAGTATTATTGACTATATTTACATCCTCATGACTGTTTGCAACTATCAATTTGTACTTCTTAGTCCCTTCACCTTTTTCACCCAGCCCCCCAATCCCCTTCCCATCTGGCAACCCTCAGTTTGTTCTCTGTATCTATGAGTCTGTTTTGTTTGTTTACTTATTTTGTTCTTTAGCTACCACATGTAAGTGAAATCATATAGTATTTGTCTTTGTCCAACTTGTTTCACTTAGCGTAATACCTTCTTGGTTCATCCATGTTGTCGGAAATGGTAAGTTTTCATTCTATTTTGTGGCTGAGTCATATTTTATTGTGTATATGATGTACCACTTCTTCTCTATCTACTCGTCTGTCTCTGGGCACTATGGTTGCTTCTGTATCTTGGCTGTTGTAAATAATGATGCAGTGAGCCTAGAGGGGTGCAAATATCTTTTCAAATTAGTGTTTTGGGTTTCTTTGGATAAATACCTAGAAGTGGAATTGCTGGGTCATATGCTAGCTCTATTTTTAATTTTTTGAGGAACCTCCATAATGTTTTCCATAGTGGCTGCACCAATTTGCAATCACTACAACATCTTCACCAACACTTGCTGTTTGTTGATTTATTGATAGCTATTCTGACAGGTATGACGTGATATATCATTGCAGATTTAATTTGCATTTTCCTAATGATTGGTGGCATTGAGCATTTTTTTATATGTCTGTTGGCAACTGTGTCCTCTTTGGAGAAATACTAACCAGGTTCTCTGCCCATTTAAAAAAAAATTTTTTTCTGTTTTAAGTTGTATGAGTTCTTCATGTATTTTGGATATTAATCCCTTATCAGATGTATTATTTGTGAATACTTTTTCATTAAATAGATTGTCTTTTTGTTTTGTTTATAGTTTCCTTTGCTCTGCAAAAATTTTTTACATAGATTTTTACTGATTTCAGAGAGGAAGGGAGAGGGAGAGAGAGATAGAAACATCAATGATGATAGAGAATCATGGATTGGCTGCCTCCTGCATACCCCCTACTAGGGATTGAGCTCATAACCCAGGCATATGCCCTTGACTGGAATTGAACCTGGGACCCTTCAGTCTGCATGCTAACGCTCTATCCACTGAGCAAAACTGGCTAGCGCTCTGCAAAATTTTTTAGATTGATGTAGTCCCATTTGTTTATTTTTGTTTGTTCCCCTTGGAGATTATTAGAAAAAATATTACTAAGAGCAATGTCAAAGAGCTTACTACTTAGGTTTTCTCTAGGAGTTCTATGGTTTCATTGTTACATTTAAGTCTTTAATCGATTTTGAGTGAATTCTTATATGTGATATAAGAAAGTGGTCTAGTTTCTTTTCTTTTTTTTGTGTGTGTGTCTCTCCAGTTTTTCCAAAACTACTACTTTTTTTAAAAAATAAATTTTACTGATTTTTTTACAGAGAGGAAGGGAGAGGGATAGAGGGTTAGAAACATTGATGAGAGAGAAGCATTGATCAACTGCCTCCTGCACACCTCCTACTAAGGATGTGCCCGCAACCAAGGTACATGCCCTTGACCAGAATTGAACCTGGAACCTTTCAGTCCGCAGGCCGACACTCTATCCACCTAGCCAAATGGGTTAGGGCCCAACACTACTTCTTGAGTAGACTGTTCTTAACCATATTGCATATTCTTGCCACTTTTGTCTTATATTAATTAACTGAACATAAGGTTTGAGGTCATTTCTGACTCTTTGTTCCATTGATCTATGTGTCAATTGTTATGTTAGTCCCATGCTGTTTTTATTATTATAACCTTGTAGTGTAGTTTGGTATCCAGTAGTATGATACCACCAACTCTGTTTTTCTTTCTCAAGATTGCTGTGGCTATTTGGGGTCTTTTGTGGTTCTATATAAATTTTAGGATTATTTGTTCTAGTTTTGTGAAAATTACCATTGGTATTTTGATAGGATTGCACTGAATATAGATTGCTTTGAGTAGTGTGGACATTTTAAGAATGTTAATTTTCCTATCCATGAGCATGGTCTATGCTTCCATTTATCTGTATCTTCTTTAATGTCTTCAGCGGCTCTTAATTGTCCAAGTACAAGTCTTTTACCCCCTTGTTTAAATTTATTCCTCAGTATTTTTGTTGTATATTCATTTTAATGTGCTGATGGATTTGGTTTGCTTATATTTTGTTGAAGATCTTTGCATATCCTATATAATAAAAGCCTAAAATGCTAAGTGTCTGGTCTTTGGGTTGGCTGTTCAACCAATCAAAGCATAATATGCTAATGATATGCTAAGGCTTCTCAACTGCTCCATATGACATGCACTGACCACCGGGGAGCAGACAGTCGACCAGTCGACTAGTTGCTGTGATGTGCACTGACCACCAGGGGGGAGATGCTCCGACTGGAAGGTGAGCTTGCTACTGGGGTCCGGCCCAATGGGACTGAGCGAGATGGATCAGCAACACCCTGGAGCCTTCCCGCAGCCCCTCCCCGGCCCAGATCGTGCACAGGTGGGTTCCCTTGGCCTGGCCTACACCCTCTCGCAATCCGGGACCCCTTGGGGAATGTCAGAGAGCCGAGTTTAGCCTGATCCCACAGGCTAGGCTGAGGGACCCCACTGGTGCACGAATTCCTGCATCAGGCCTCTAGTTTATTCATAAAGGATATTGACTTCTAATTGTTTTTGTGATATCTTAATATGGCTTAATTGTTAATTAAAAAAATATCTGGTAGAATTTACCAATGTATCCATTGTGGTCCTAGAATTTTCTTTTTTTTTTTTTCTTGGGAATATTATTTTTTTTTTAAGGTTTTTTTTTTAAATTTATCTTTATTGCTCAGATTATTACAGTTGTTCCTCTTTTTTCCCCCATAGCTCCCCTCCTCCCAATTCCCACCCCAACCTCTGACCTTGCCCCCCCATTGTCCTCATCCATAGGTGTACAATTATTGTCCAGTCTCTTCACGCATCCCCAACACCCTTAACCCCCGAAAATTGTCAGTCCACTCCCTTTCTATG
>PVJC01007587.1:35683-51236 GCA_004026665.1 Murina feae | reverse complement strand
GTCAAATTTGCATGTTTCTCTTTTATTATATTAGATGTTAAAGGGTATTCTTTAGGAAGAGGAAGAAGAACAAGAAAAAGATAAAAAATATGAACAACAAAATAGCAACAAATACATATCTATCAACAATTGAATCTAAAAATCAAAATAAACAAATAAAATATCGAATAAACTGGTGAATAAATAGAATCAGAGGCATGGAAATGGAACCGAATGATGATTCTCAGAGGGAAGGAGGTATGGGAAGAGATTAAACAAAGATCTTATATGCATATATGCATTATCTATGAACACAGACAATAGGGTGGTGAAGGCCTGGGGTGGGGCAGGAACTGGGTGGAGGGGGGCTATGAGGGGGAAAAAGAGGGACATCTGTAATAATCTCAACAACAAAGACTAAAAATAATAATGGTAATAATATTAATTACTGTTGAATAGATAAACAATATAAGAAATCTATTGGATGGAATACTATGCTGTTGTAAAAAAGAAGAAATTCTTACTATTTGCAGCAACATGGATGGAACTGGAGAGCATTATGCTAAGTGAAATAAGCGAGTCAATGAAAGAAAATACCACATGATCTCATTTATGGATAATAAAGATCATTATAAACTGATGAACATAAATAGATACAGAGGCAGAACAGCATTGAACAGACTGTCAACCTACAGCTGGAAGGCTGGGGAGGTTTGGGAGGGAGTTAAGAGATCAACTGAAGGACTTGTATGCATGCATATAAGCATAATCAATGGACACAAGACACTGGGGGGGTAAGAGGGGGGAAAGTCAAGGGAAAAAAATGGAGATTTATCTAACACTCTTTGTAATACCTTAAGCACTAAAACAAAATTAAAAAGAAAAAAAAAGAAATCTATTGAAGATTTTTAATTGAGTATAGAGCTGCAAGAAATTCTCACCATCCATCTCAGATTTGGTCTTCTGCTATAAATTTATGTGAATTCCATAAAAGGTAGCTGCAAGCCCAAACATTATATTCAATATCGCCGGCATGAGAAATGTAGAAGTCACCAAGGCCAGGGAAAATGATGAGTCCCCCAGACAAATTCATAACTCACCAAGCTACCAGGGCAAATTCAGAACCATATCTCACGGCATTTAAATTTTACTTAGATGCAGTGACAGTGTGACTCAGAACTATGCGTTTTTTAAAGGGATGAAACAAGACCAAAAGCACAATTGATTCCATCTCCTCTGTGTGTGAGTTTTAAAGAATTCCATAAAATGTTTGAGAATTCTTGCCAGGGTACTTAAGTTTCAAACGCTATGGGGGTCAAAACACAAGCTATTCAATCTCATTATTCACAAATAATAAAAGTTTGGAAATAAACGTCGTTTGGTGTGCATCTCAAATCTGATATGAGGAGCCCTGGCTGGGTAGCTCAGTTGGTTGCAGTGTGGTCCCAATAGGCCAAGGTTGTGGCACATACACGAGTCAACCAGTGTTTGCATAAATGAATAAAACAACAATCTGATCTCTCTTTCTCTCTTTCTTTCCCTTCCTCTCTCTCTCCAATCACTTTTTTTTTTTTAATCTGAAATGAGGAGACCCAAACATGGATATCCTCATGGCCACAGCCATGATCATACCCCCTTTGTGGCCAGATATTACTAGGAAATAGTGGCTGTGAAAGGCCTCTGGAAAGCATACTCTATGTGTCTATCAGATAAAACTGCTTCATCGCATCCTCAGGCTTGGAATGTGGTTCACTGGGCAAGGGAGCAGATACAATCACGCAGAGCAATTAGCATAACAGTGGACAGAAGGACAGACCCAACATCATTATGTTGTGTGGGCTGGGCAAGTTACATTGTGTTTCCAAGCCTCAGTTTCCCCATCTATAAAACAGGAATAATTAAAGTCACATCTCGTAAAGTGGCTGTGCAGATTAAATACCATCATCGGGCACTCAGCAGTGTCAGGAACATGACAGAATAAATGGAAACTACGACTTTCATGCAATTTACATGACGCAGAGTTGTTCAGTGAAGACAGTCTACAGTTTCAGGCAATTCAGATAAGAACAGTTTAAGGATAATTTTATTGCACAATGTCCTCCATGTGCTGTGGTAAGAATATATTTCAGGAGCAAAATGCCAACTTCACTTTTAAAGCTTCTGCTGTTGGTTCATGATTCTCCAAGACCTGCTCTGGTGAAAATCAACAATTCAGAAGTTCCTTGAGGACCTCCAGCACCCTCTTAAAGCATATCACAGACATTCAGCAATCACTACCTGTTCAGGCAGGTTCTTAGCATCAGAGACCCACCAGTCCATTCCCATTGTAGCCCAGAGTAAGGGAGATACTGAATTCGACAGCCCAGGCCATGAGGAATAAAAATGAGATAAGTTCTGCCCTGACCGGTTTGGCTCAGTGGATAGAGCATCGGTCTACGGACTGAAGGGTCCCAGCTTCGATTCCGGTCAAGGGCATGTACCTTGGTTGCAGGCACATCCCCAGCAGGGAGTGTGCAGGAGGCAGCTAATCGATGTTTCTAACTCTCTAGCCCTCTCTTCCTCTCTGTAAAAAATCAACAAAATATATTTTTTTAAAAAATGAGATAAGTTATTTTAACATTTATTCTCTGTACCACTTACTTTGGACCTGAGTATTTTACCTTCCATATTCAATTAGCTATTTTCATGCAATCATGTTCTTGTGTATTTGCCTTAAAAGAACTATCAGTACCACTTTTGGAAACCTCACCTAGCACTGGCTTTCCTCAACTCATCGTGGATGTTCAGTAAATATTTGACTGGTTGACTTCTCCATATTTGCAAGTATCGCTGACTCTTCAAGACGTGCTGTATCTGAAGGCCAGAAACTAATAAGACTGTCAAAATTACCACTGAAATATATGACATTATTGTCAAAATAATAGAAGTTATTTTCCTGTTAATTAATACTAAATTCATAGCATATTATTATACATCCTTCTTTGTGATGGCTTAAAATAAGCAACTAAATAGTGAGGAATCAAAAGTCAGCCTCCTATCAGCATGAGGAAGGTTAGCTCTCCCCAGCAAGGGCTGGCTTTATGATGCTATGAGCCAAAAAGCTGAGCCCACGGGCAGATGAGCCACCAAGAGAAGCAGGAGGGTCATAGCCTGTGACCAAAACATGGCCACAGGTGACTCAGAAGAGATCTCATTCATCAGCATGCAGAGCCAAAATAAACCCCGGGGTCAGGGAAAACAGATGGCTAATGGGCAGTGGACAGAGCCAGGGGGATTCAGACGATGACCCTCTGGATGGCATGCCACCATGGGAGATGCCATTTCACCAGATGGTCAGCTCACCACCTGGAGTCTCAACCACCAGGTAAGCTTGGTGACTTGTGAAAATTTTCTCTCACCTAAACAGAAAAAAAACTACCAGAAGATAAAAACTGCATCTTCTGTAACCCTTGTGTTTAATGAGTATAAAATCCTGAAAAGATAATGACATTTGAGTTATTGTCTAGAAGCTGTTCTTTGGCTTTATGACTGTAAGCCAAAAAAAACAAACAAACTTAGAATAGAGACGTATTCCCTTCCCTCTTACTACCCCCAATACCCCCCAAAATTTTAGGATATTGTAAACACTAACTGGAGCTGAAGGAACACAGTGGTTGAAAATCACTATACTGAAAGAAGTACATAAAAAGCACTAAGTAATGGTAGCTTTTATGGTTGCCTGGGGCACAAGAGGATTCATTCATATAACCAACAAAAGCTTGTGGAACACCTACTGTGTGCCAGGCACTGAGTATACAGCAGTAACCAAAACAGATCCAGTCCCTGTCTTGCTGGAAATGACATTACAGTGATTTGAACCCACGTTTCCTTATTTCGGGACCTGTTGCTTGTTAAACCAGGGATTGCAACCTCAAATGCCTAAAGGGGTCACAATAGTAAAAATAAATGAATTGTGTCAGATACCAACCAGCTGGTTGTTCTCCAAACCTGTTCTCCTCCACATTTCCCAGGTAGCTACGGCCAAGTGACGGAGCCACATTCAACCAAGGAATGTGGCATAGTCCTTTCGGACCTCTTCCCCTTCTATGTGCTGGATGCAGACAAGCACAGCAGACTTGGCAGTCAATACATGATTGAAGTGGACCATGTGGTCAATCGTCTGATTGTTTTGGAACAACCTGGAAATCCTGTTTTTTATGGAAAAGCTCCCTGCCCTAGTTGGTTTGGCTCCATGGATAGAGCGTCGGCCTGCAGACTGAAGGGTCCAGGGTTTGATTCTGGTCAAGGGCACATGTCCTGGCAGTGGGCTCCATTCCCAGTGTGGGGCATGCAGGAGGCAACCAATCAATGATTCTCGCTCAGCATTGATGTTTCTCTCTCTCTCTCCCTCTCCCTTCCTCTCTGAAATCAATAAAAATATATTAAAAAAGAAAAGCTTCTGACTTTTCAGTGATTTTTATTTCTATTTGACAAGTGTCTAATTTTTGAAAACACGTCTGTGGACAGAAGTTATTCCTCTGAGTTGTGATCCCTGAACTCTTAATCCAGTGACTGACACAGCGGTAGCTGTTTCCTAAATGTTAGTCCTCTTATTCAGAAGTCAACATATCTACAAACTAGGACAAATCTCCAATGAAACATAAGAGAAGAATCTGGCAAAATTTTTCTCTTGCTACATCCCCAGGGAAATTAAAAGAATAAATTAATTGTGCTATTTTTATAGGAAAAGACACTGACCCTCTATCAGTAGGACACTTGGAACTCTATGTCTAAGGAGAGAGCTACACCGTCCATGCTCCCTCACTCTGTCTCCCAGGGCCAACACCACCCTTCATGAGGGCTGGCCAGGGTTAGGGACATAGTCCTATCAGGCAGAAGATGGGGAACTCAACAGAATTGTAACACACCAAAGCCAAGACTCCCAAGCCCCTTTCCAGATGTGCAAGCGAAAACAGCCAACCAGGTGGGCCTTGAGACCCGTGAAGACGTCTGACATGCTGGCAAAGGTGGCATTCCCAAGGCTATCTTGGCTTTTAGCATAATTACATGAACTGAGAGAGGCCTGGTGGTCATAAGTAAATGCCTCCAATCAAGACAAATAGTATATGGTCAACTGAAAGTGGTCTAACAGCTACCATGTGGACATCGCATCTCTAGCTAGGTTTATAAGATGGAACCAATGCTCCTCCAGAAAATGAGGTCCGACATCTTACAATTGGTGAAAGGGTTAATCATATATCACAAGTGAGACCTTCTAGGCAAAGGAAATTTCAATGTTTTAGAAAGCATCTCTATGTGCCTACTAGATTGCACACTTGGGACGACATACCTCAAGGTACTCTAGGCTGTATGTGTGCCTAACCTCTACCCTCTCTTCCTTAAAATCTTATTCCCTCTCAACTAATTATTAAACAGCCTAACTGATTGGCCTATTAAACCTAAACTTCAAACTCCTTGAAGACATCCTGCACTTGCGGTGTCGGCTGTCTTGCATCCAGTCCTTAGATGGACAGGATCATATTGGCGCTGAGCCAACCATGTGCATCTCTACCCCACTCCATATTCACAATGGTAGCTTGAAATCGGCCATGGTGAGAGTATTTATACCATGGAAATTGGCCAACACTATAAATCAGGCTGCATTGTTCTTCACAGAGCCAGCTCACCAGCACACAAACCTGTTATGTGCTGCTGTGAGGGAAGAGACAAATTTGGGAGAGCTTGCCCTATCCACACCACCTCATTTAAAACTGCTCTCTACTGTCCTGTCCTGGCTGGTTTTTCTCAGTGGTTAGAGTGGTCAGCCTGTGGACCCAAGGGTCACAGGTTCAATTCCCGGACAAGAGCATGCACCTGGGTTGTAGGTTCAATCCTGGCCCTGAGTATGGGAGGCAACCAATCTATGTTTCTCTCACATCCCTGTTTCTCTCTCTCCCTCCTTCCCTGCACCCCCCTCTCTCCTCCTCCTCCTCCTCCCTACCACTCTCTCTAAAAATCAATGAGGAAAAAATATCCTCAGGTCAAAATTTCAAAAATAAAATAAAACTGCCCTCTACTAAAGGCCATGGCTGAAGGGAAATCATTTTTGTGCCACGTGACCCTTCTCCTCTGGCCTCTGCTGATCAGATGAAGAAAAGCCTCCTCACTCCACTGGCCAGACTATGGCAGCCTAATCTTCCCTCCTGGGAAATACAGAACTGGGACCAACACAGAACTGGATGGTTCCGAAAAGTCTTGCCAGCCCTGACCAGTGTGGTTCAGCACCAAAGTGTCAGCCAAGCACCAAAGGGTCCAGAGTTCAATTTCAGGTAGAGAGCACATATCTGGGCTGCAGGTTCACTACCCACTCATGATCAGGGCCCATGCAGGAGGCAACCATTCAATCTGTCTCTCTCACATCAAAGTTGCTCTCTCTCTCTCTGTCTTTGTCTCTCCGCATCCCGCTCTCCTTTCCTCTCTCTCCGAAAAGCAATGGAAAAAATATCCTCTGGTGAGGATTTCAAAAAGCAAAAAGAAAAGGCGTGCCACCTCTGGCTGCAGCGACCACCACCACAAGCAAAAGCCCCATGTAAGGTCTAGTTATGGGGGAACCCAGAAGCTAGAGGTAAACAAGAAAGCCAGTCTGCAGAAAGAGACAGAAGGAAAAGAGAGGCAAAAGGCCACCAGATCTGAGACATGCCAGTAACCCCAGCCTCTTATGGCTAAAGCAGGTTGTGGACTGTGGAATCAAATCCTACCTCTGACACGCTAACGTGTGACACTGTATCAGCGACTGTTAAATTACTCTGTGCCTCAGTTAATCATCTGAAACATGGGGTCATAACAGAACCTACTTCATAGGGTTGTCATGAAAATCAAATGAGCTGCCACAAGTAGTAACTGCTCAAAAATGTTAGCTATGGTTTCTCTCAATTAATTAGTGTCCACATGGCCGTTATATTTCCTTCCTACACTGAATAAGTCACATGCGATTCACCTGTGACCTTAGACCCCATATGTGAGCTAGTTTTTTTTACATCTGTCTCCTGAATCACAGAATAATGTGAAAATCCCTGGACCACTGTGTGACCTTTAGCAAATTACTTCCTCAACCCTCTCTTAGGAGTGAACTGAGATTCAAATAAGGAGAGTGAAAACTTCAACAACTATGAAGTGCTATAGCAAATTCTGGGGGTTAGCATCCCTGTTGGGGAAAGTAATCATATTACATTAGCCATGAAAATTGGAAAACATTTATTTAAAATGCTATCTTTACTGTGGGACTAGAGACAAGAAATTCTCCACCCACTGGGGGAAAAAAAAGGTTTCACTTCTGTAGGACTCACCAGGTTGATTTGTGTGTTCACCTCCAGTGTTAATAAGATGATAACGGGAAACTGCCAAAGACAGCTCTACACTGCTGATTTTTTAACGAACTGGTACTTCCATCCAGTTTAATTATATTCAAAATAATGCTCAGAATCCAGATCCTCCTATTCTGTTCAAAACAAAGACTCATCATTTGATAATGATGTCTGTAGGTTTAGAGATCTTTTCGCTCAGCTCTTCCCAACAAGGGTTCATAAGCTGGGCTATTAATTTCAATGCATTTTCTTCTCAGACTTCAGAGCTTTCTTTGGTTCCCTCTTTGACCTTTGGCAATTAGAAAGGCAAGTGGCCAAGAAGCAGCATTCATTAGCAAGGTCGGAGGTAGAGGGATAGGTCTGGGAGTCCTGGTTTCATTCTGACACTTACTTAGTACATATTTCACACCAAAAGAGTAAAGTTAGAAATATTCAAGACCTTCCTATTTCCTGCTACTGCATAAATACCAAAGCTATTTTGTGTTTCTGACATCAGGAGATTTTAAATCTAAGAAAATATTTAACATATATAAATCCCTTCTCGTGGTTAGGACGCATTAGGCAGTCTCTCCTGAGTGGACACATGGCAGGTGCTGCAGTGACCTTGGGCTAAACGCTTGAGGCAGCCACTTGACCTTATTTGCATCTACATTAGTTTCAACACATTGTTTATCCCCATCCTGACTGGTGTTTAAGAGGGTCCGTGGTTTTTCTTAAACATCTATAGGAGTATTATTCTACAGCCCTGCTGTAGAATAAAGAGGAGAAATGGCCTTAAGGAGATATTTTAACTCTGCAGGTTTGAATTATCTGTGGTTTTAAAACAGTCTTCTTATATAAGAAAGGCTTTTTTATGTTTCAGAGAGAAGTTTAGATTCTCTTATGACAAAATGTACTCAGCATGGAAAGAGGGTCATAACACAGTGTTGAGTGAAAAAAGCAAGGTATTAAATATTGTACCCTTTAATTCTTTTAAAAAAAAAAAACAGTAAAGAGAACTTCCCCACTATTTTTTAGACAAGCATTACCATTTTTAGAAAACATTTCTGAAAAAGCAAAGCTACAGACCAATATCTTTCATGAACATAAGATGTTAAAAATTCCTAACAAACAGATTAGAAAATCAGACCCAACTGGTACATGCATCATGACTACACAGACATGATCCCAGGAATGCAAGGCTGGTTCAACACTCTAAAATCAACTATATTTTAAAGACAAAAACAAAACAAACAAAAAAACTCGTGATTATTCAAGAGAGACAACATTTGACAAAATTCAATACCCACTCATGATAAAAATTCACAGCAAACTAGATTTAGAAAAGAATTTCCTCAACCTAACAAAAGGACCTCTACAACAACAAAACTAGTCTGGTCAAGACAACAGTAGGTAAATTTGATACTTACATCCTCCCACAACCACATCAAAATTACAGCTAAACTACAGAACCATCATTCAGCACCACATGAAATCTAGCCGAGCAAAAGTCCTATAACTAAGGATATACAGAAGCCACATTGAGACTGGCAGGAAGGACAAAGGCATGGGCAGGTACCACACCCACATGTGGTGGTTAAAAATCGGGAGGGATATCTTGGCTGCTGCAGAGGTCAGCCCTGAGGAGCGAGAAATCCCAGAGCCCCACACTAGACACCCCCAAGCCAAGGTTCCAGTGCTAGGAAGAGAAGTCTCCATAACTTCCGGCTGTAAAACCAACAGAGAGTGCGGCTGAGTGAGACGGAGGCTGCTGGAGTCCTCTTAAAGGGCCCACACACGGACGTACTTGGACTTTCTCCCTCTGAGCTCTAGTGCTGGGCAGCAGCTTGAAAGGTGCCGGGGACATACTGGGAGAAACTGAATTGTCTGGCTTTGGGGCAAGAGTTGGAGAGGCAGTTTTCTCCCAGAAAAAAAGTGCTGGCAGAGGCCACTGTCCCTTTTTTGAGCCCTTTACCAACAGACCCGGCAGGCAGGCAGGCAGGCAGGCACCATCAACCGGTCTAGCACTGTGCGCCTGACTCTGATGATTCCCTGGAACCGTGATCACCCAATTTGCAGGCCCACCCAAGCCTCTTCCAGTGGCTTTTCCATAAACATGGTCTGTCTTGGCTCATGCTTCAGACTTTCCTAAAATCTCTCAAAGCTTCACATATGCTGAAAACTATACAGCATTGGTGAAAGAATACCTAAATAAAATAGAGAATGACATGTTCATGGATCAAAAAAAAAATCAATATTTTTTAAGATATCTATCTTCTCCAACTGAGCTAGATTCAATAAAATCCCAATCAAAATTCCAGTAACTTTTGGGTGTGTTTTGTTGTTTTTTTTTAGAAAGACTGACAGGGAGACACTACGATCTATATGGAAAAGGATAAGACCTAGAATATCCAAAAAGATTTTGAAAATAAAAAAAAGGGGAGGATTCGCACTACCTGATTTCAAGAGTTACTATAAAGCTAGAGCAATAGAACTCAATCCAGGGCAATTTTACCCCCCACTCCCTCCCCAGGCGACATTTAGCAATATCTAGAGACATTTGGGTTGTTACAACTGGGGAGAGGCAAAGTTACTCCCATCTCCTGGGCAGAGACCAGGAATTCTGCTAACCATCCCACAACACACAAAACAGTCCCCCACACAAGGAATTATCCAGCCCCAATGTCAACAGTGCTGAGGTTAAGAAACTAAGCTACAGAAAAGGACAGGAAGTGACAGAAATGTTCTTATCTGGATTGTGGTGGCGGATCCATAACTGTACAATTCTGTCAAAACTCATCATGCGGCACACCTAAAAAAGGGTGAATTTTACTGTATGTAAATTAGACCTTAATACACTTTACCTTCAAAAAGAAAAAAAACGGTGGCTCATGGGTGTGTGCTCTCTGTAGAACATTACATTTCGAAAATCTGAATTAGTTGAGGACATTTGACAACAAGGTTTCAAATAAAGATCCCGCCTTTCTTAAGAAGTAAGCATGTTGGCACCCTGAGCCCCATTCCCTTGCAGGCTGCAGCTGAGTGGTGACAACCTCTTTAGCCAAGACAGGCACCTTTTTCTTGCCACATTTCCTCACCCTACCCAATTCACAGAGGTACGTTACCGACCTGCCACTCCCCAGGGAATAAGGGTTTCCTGACCTGGGCTATAGGCAGCTTGAGGAAAGGAGCTGACCCCAGCTTGTTCTCCACAAGTCTCCAGTATCTAATGAAAAGTTGGCCTGGCGTGAGCCAGGTGATTGGTAACTATTGCCAGATAAGTATGACTCCTTTGCCACCTTCCCAGCAGCTACAATAACTGACATTTACAATACTCAGATTACTAACTGCTCCTTTGGTCCTTGGAGTTCCCAAAGTCACCATCAAGGCAGTCATCCCATGACCTGGAATAATGTGTTCCTCTGTGTGCTTAGAAATCCCCTGTAATATGTTGTCAAGCAACGAAAATGTTTTAGGGTCATTCCAACTATTCATTTTTGTCCAGAGAAGAGTTGTTTAAAAAAAGAAAAGAAAAAGAAGAAAGGAAAACCACAATAAGGGTCTGAAGTTTAATGAAAAATGAAAAACGGAAGGGTGCGCATTCATTCTGAATATTCTCAGATCACATTCTAGTAATTTAAGACTTGAGAGAAGTAAGCTGAAAAATTCTGTTTGTCAGTTGAATTTCAGTTTCTCCCACAGTGATATTCAGTTTTAAGGAAGGATGTGGGGCAGGGAGGGGATATTTTGACTTCTGCTTGATGTCAATATTAAAAACACAATATATCTGTTTCCCAAATCTTCACTTGGTATGTGGTGTGGGGAAGGAAAGAGAAGCAAGTTTTGGGACATCTTGCAAATATTTCGAAGCACTAATTAATATTGAGAATAAAAAGTATAAGAATATTTTACTGGGTTGTCTACATCTGGGGAAAATACACACACACACACATGTATATACACACACACACACTAGAGGCCCAGTGCACAAAAATTGGTGCACTTGGGGGGGGTCCCTCAACCCCGCCTGTGCCCTCTCACAGTCTGGAACCCCTCAGAGGATGTCCACCTGCTGGTATGCCTGGCCAGCCTGGGTGAGGGGCAGAGGGCTGTTTCAGGCTGCCCACAGCCCCTTCAGGATTCGGGTCCCTACTGGGGTGCCTGGCTGGAAGCAGGTATCTGGGGTTTGTTTATCTTCTATAATTGAAACTTTGTAGCCTTGAGTAGAGCTCAGGGCCCACAGGGTCCTGGCTTCCTCATTGCCTGGGGCAACTCCAGCTCCATGGCCACCGCCATTTTAGTTAATTTGCATATTTGCTCCTGATTGGTTGGTGGGTGTGGCTTGTGGATGTAATGGAGTAAGGGTCAATTTGCATATTACTCATTTATTAGATTAGATAGCTATGTATATATAATTGATTTCAGAGAGAAGAAGAGAAGGATAGAAACATCAAGGATGAGAATCATTAATCTGCTGCCTCCCACATGACCCCCACTCGGGATCAAGCCTGAGATTCTCCCCCAGTCCCCCCTACATGTGCCCGGATAAGGAATCAAATGTGACCTCCTGGTTCATGGGTTGACGCTCAACCACTGAGCAACACCAGCCAGATAAATACTCATTATATACATCATTAATGTTAAAAAGTGAGAAAGTATAAACATAATTTAATTATATCCCATCATATTAAATTATATCTCATCCTCTCTTGACCCACCTCCCCCATTACTCTGGTTTCCTTTGTAGATAAGACTTTAAGTAAGGTGGGGATTTTTTCTGTCTCTTGAGTTCTCTTCTTCCTTTCCCTCATGAACTCACTATAGTAAGACGTTTTTCTTACCGCAAACCAACCTACATTTATTTGTTTATTGTCACTTGCTATTCAAAGTGGGGTCAATGAACCGTGGCATCGTCACCCCATGCTTGCTACAAATGCAGAACCTCGGGCCTGAATCAGCATCTGCCCGTCAACAGGATCTTCAAGTGATGTACATGCACAGTAAAGTCTGGAAAGCACTGGACTAGTTCCTAAGTCCCACGAGAATGGGAGCTGGTTTCCATTCACTATTGTAACTTCAGAAAGCCGAGGCACTCAAGATATACTGAATGAACGAACAAACGAAAGAACGAACAAACTGATGTGTTGTGACCCTGTTTCAAACGCACTCCCCGCTGATGACGTGTGCAAGGCTGGAGAGGGGCAAGAAAGACACCCAAAGTCAAAACTATCTCCCCCATATATCGTGCTAAATTAGAGAGTCCCTGGTATCAGCACATCCTTCTTTCAAAATGCGATTATATTCCCCAAATAAAGCAGTCCTTCACAACTTACTATGGGCTCCTTAAATGAGATAACAAGTCTCCCATCTAACAGAATCAGCCAAACAGAGGGAACGGGAATGAAAGAAAGCTGAAAACAGAGTAAGTGCCCACTCTGTGCTGGCCATTGTAGCAGGCAAAAGGGAAACAAAGATTCTAATACCTTGACCAATAAAGAAAAAGTAAATAAAAAAATAAACTGCTGCATAGAATTCCAAAAAAAAAAAAAAGGGGGGAGGGGGGGACAAAGATAAATCAAGAACTGACGAGGTGGTGGGACTCTTCAGGGGAGGACCCAGAGCTCGGGAAAGCCCCATGTCGGTGAAAGTGTCCAGAGCAGTCCTTCCTCTAGCAACCCGTGTTCTGGCCACCAAGAACCCTTTCCTTTTTCTCTGCCTGAAATGTTACCATCATCTGCCAACACTTACTCATCCTTCAAAGCCCCCACTCTCCCAGAATTCACTGTCCCTCGTTTTATTAGATCTGATCACACATTTCAGAGTTCAAGGGCACCTATCACCCCCTTCATGAGGGGCTTCTACAAACGACCCTATCCTTACTCACCTCTGTATCTCCTGCCCCAGCACAGCACCGGGGCACAATGTCTGTCTGGTCAGTTTCCGCCACTTTAGAAGAACACTGGCGCTCACTGAGCATTGAGCATGTACCAAGCGCTGTTTTAAACACTTTAGATGTAGTAATTCATTCAATCCTCACCACAACCCCATTAGGTTGGAGCGCTCATTATGCCCATTTCACCTATCAGCAAACGGAGGGCCTTCACAGGAAGGAATGAGCTCGGTACCTGCGCCTATGGCAGACAGGAAATGTTTCCTCACGTGAACTGAATGGGTGACCAGCAGTTGCGAAGATGAGGAAGTCAAATTTGAACTTTACTCTTGTGTCTGGAGCCCCAGAGGGCAGGGGAAAACAGAGGGTGTCAGAGCTTGCTGCTGTGAAGAACCTTCTTTCCCACACCAACCTCCCACGTCGGAAACAGAAGTGGCTGCCAGGGAGCGAGGGCTCTGTGGAGATGGACACGCCAGCAGCAAAGAAAGGAAAGAGAAGGAAGCGCCCGATTCCTCAGCAACATTCAAGCAAAGGAACTTGCGGCGGAGCAGGCGGAAGTGAGCCGGGGACATGCTGCAGGGGCCCCAGGACACGAAAGTTCCGAACAACTGCTACAGCATTTTCCAGAAACCATCTATTTTTACCCATTTTTCAACAGAGGTGAATGTCTAGCTTAGCTTTGTTTAGACAACAAGGAGCAGCCGTGATGCAAGTGGCAAGCCTGTGGCAAGCAAGCACCTGCCGCAGGATCTTCACATGACGGGTTTGGCTCCTCATGCTACTCAGCATCGACCGTATTCTGTCGAGAGCGGCAGCACCAACCTCAAGAATATTTCAAAGCCGGGTCGTTGGTTGAAAGGCCACAGTGCCGGACAAGTGTCATCCATTCTTCTCCTGCCTCCCCCCTGACACTGCTTCTTCACAAGAGCCCCCTGGGACACCCTGCATTAGGTTCACGACTCACCCCCGCCCCTGCCTCCCTGGAAATCAGAGAACAAATGAAAGCGGGTGGGAGGCAAGGCAGGGGGCCCAGTGTTGAACTCTTCCACTGAGAGAGAAACAAGTCGTGAAACTGAATGGGTGGCGAACACGCTGGAAACCCATAGAACCCAGCGGTCGGTCAACTCTGGATCCACACTCAGGTGAGCTGGACCACCGGGAATTGTTCATCAGGGTGACAGCACAAAGAGCACCCCAAAAGTACAGAGGAAGCAAGAAGTCACTCCAGTGAGGGGGGGGGAACAGGACTTTGGGGAACAACATCAACTTCAGTGATTTTTTTACTATCACTCTCACCATCTTTCCTAATGATCCCCGTACTGAGGTACTGAGAGAAAAAGGAGAAAGGGCACCCCAGCAGAAACCGAAAGCTGTAGATGGGACATCCCCCGCGTCTGCAGCCTGAAAGAAGAGCTAAGCCGAGTCACAGAGGTTCGCAAGGTCAATGCACAGAGGCTGGAAGGGAGATTAGAACCGCAAAACCATCCAGAGGGCATCGCCTGACATCAGTTGGAATAGGAACAGTGCGCACGTGCAACTTTCACACATTACAGATGGTTGGACAGAATCTGCACGCAAACAAACAGCATCCAAAAGTTAGCGAGTCATGACTTGATAGATGACAAAACTATCGAGGATCTGATTCATTTTAAATAAGAGCTCAGGGTGGTTCTGAGCCAATGAACACCAAGTGATTTACATACATGTGTCTGACTCAGGACTTACCTTTTAACCATGACACCAAATTCACTCACTGAAAACTGCTAGAAGCACATAAATTGAGGGTTAAAATTCTCCAGGGGCTTTTCTCAGGTCTCTGGCACACATGACCAAAGATAGCCAAACTCTGCAGCCACTCTAACCATAACAGAAAATTTCTGGGCCATCAGTCACTTGCACACACAGACACCTCATGTCAGTGACATCTCTTTAAATGAAGCAAAGCAAAACGGGCTTTGAGTGACGCTGTTGAAGATAAGAAATGTTTTTAACCTGAAAGACGCTTATCTAAAAGTGTGAGCTCCGCCCTAACCGGTTTGGCTCAGTGGATAGAGCGTCAGCTTGCGCACTGAAGGGTCCCAGGTTCGATTCCGGTCAAGGGCATGTACCTTGGTTGCCAGCACATCCCCAGTAGGAGGTATGCAAGGAGGCAGCTGATCGATGTTTCTCTCTCATCGATGTTTCTAACTGTCTATCCCTCTCCCTTCCTCTCTGTAAAAAATTAATAAAATATATTTAAAAATAAAATAAAATAAAAGGTGAGTTCCTTCATAATTTAACCTAATTTGGGGGACAGGGTACACTGCGGGGGGGGGGGGGGGTGGTAAATAGTCCTCATTAGTCCTTGCTAAAAATCACAAAA
>PVJC01007587.1:10386-35583 GCA_004026665.1 Murina feae | reverse complement strand
GGCACAGTGTACACTGTAAAGCGCATCAGCAGAATAATCATCCCGGAATGGTAGTTACAACAGATTTCTCAAAATCTCCCAAGGAATTACAGAAGCCTATTCCCTGAGGGTTCTTGGGAGTCTGAGGGCCGAGCGTGACTGTTCACTAATCTCCAGGACACGGTGGGTTACATATACTTGATCAGTGCCTGGATCCCTCTGTCACATGCAAGCAATTATGTTAGGTCGCTCGCTCCCCAAAGGAAAAGGCATCTCCTGTCAACACAGGGGAAACTATTTGCGAAGCCCACATGGCAACTGCCTTAAACTCTGGCCATTTCGGGCAATTAAAACAAAGTGGACGCAGAACTCAGAGGGATGGTAGGGGAAGGGAGGGTGGGGGAGAGATCAACCGAAGGACTCGTCTGCATGCATATAAGCATAGGCGATGGATGTGGGCAACAGGGGGTGAGGGCAGGATTGGGGGGATGAGGGGACACTGGAGGGGAAAGGACACATCTGTAATATCTTCATCAATAAAGGGGGGAAACAAAGTGGACACCCAACAGGGAGCCCAAAGTACAGTGGGCGCCCCCACCCCGAGATAGGTCCTGCGACAACGCTCCCCGTTAGAGGTGCGCTAAGCTCACCATGCCTTCATCCAAACGAAGAGCGCCGGGGGGTGGGGGGGACCACAGGGCAGGACCTGCAACTCGCCCGGAAAGCAGAGAAAGCGCCTCTTTTCACTTCCCCGCCCAGCGGCGCTTTCCCGGGAGACACGGCCCCGCCGGTCCCGCCCGCCGTGGCAGCAGCAAAGGGCGGAGGAGATCCCAGCGCCCGCGCCGCAGAGACCTCTCCCGCCACGGCCGCCGCGCCAGGTGCCGGCCCTCCCCAAGCGCCCGGCGGGCGCCGCGTGCTTACCCGGGTGGGCCCGGCCGTGCGCGGGCAGGAGTCCCAGCAGCAGGAGTCCCAGCAGCAGCGGCGGCGGCGCTTCCAGGGACGCGGCGGCCCGGGGACCCCGCGCGCGCCCGGAGCCTCTCACGCCCGGGCAGCACGCGACTCCCGCGCCGGCCGCACCGAGCCCGCGCGCCCCGGGCCAGCCCCTGCGCTTCCTCGCCGCCGGCCCGGCTTCCCTGGGGCCCTGGGGCTTCGCCTCCTGCCGAGCCATGGGGACGCTTCACACATCCAGGCCGCCGCCTCGCTCCGCACCGCGCCCGGGAGCCCAGCCTTCGGCGCCCCGGTCCTCACCGGGCATCTCCGGCCATGGCCCGGGCGCCGGGGGGCGGGAGCGCCGGGCGGCGCCACTTGCTCGCTCGTCCTGCCGCGCCGGGGCGGGCTCCGGGAGGCGGCTTCACCCGCGCCGAGGCCGGGGCCGGGGCCGCATGGAGCCGCGCAGGGAGCGCGCCGGGGTTCCCACGGAGCGGTCGCCGCCGCGCGCCGGGCAGGGAGGGTGGCACGGACGCCGCCCGGGGGCCCCCTCCCCGGCAGCTCCTCCTGGCTGAGGGGGCGAGGCTCCGAAGAGCGGGGGCTGGCGGCCGCGGGGCGCACAGGGACCCTCGTGCCCGCCGCCCGCTCCGGCCTCTGCGCCCCGCTCTCCTCGCCCTCTGGCTCGTGCGGGCTCGGGTTCGGCCCCGGCTCCCGGGCTGACAGCGCTACTGCAGCTCAGAGCGGCGCTTCATTGACAAAGAAAGCACGTCGCCAGCGGACCCGGCGAGGCAGGCGAGGCCGGCGCGCGCGCGCGCATCCCCGCGCGAAACCCCTGCGCGTCCCCCGCTCTCGCGCGCCCCGCTGGCCGCGGGCGGGGAAGGGGGCCCTGGGGCCGGAAAGCGAGTGGGGAGGGGGCTTCCCTCCCCGACATTTCCCTGCCAGACCCCCACCTAGATAGAGGAGAGGACTTCCGGTCCCGAAAAGGGAGGTAAATGGTCCTCGTCCAAGTGCTGGAGAGGCTGAAAGCTCTTCAACCAGGATTTCCGAAAGCCCTTTGCTGGTGGGAGGGCGCGCTTTGTTGCTGTCCGTTCCCTATTTCTCCGAGGAGAGGAGCGAGTGAGCACCTGCGTGCCCGGTTCACCTCTGAGCAACTGCAGCAGTTGTGTCCTAGTTGCAATAACATGCTAGGTTAAACACATGATATAAATATTGTGCATTGCACGATGCAGAGACCAGGGGAAAGTCTAGCCAGTGGGACAAAAGGCCCCAGAGGCAGCCGAACGGCACCCTTGCTCTTCCCTCCTCAGACTAGATGGCCGTAAAGAAGTCACCCAGCTCATCAGCCCTTCCTACGTCTCTCGGTCAATAAATACTGAGTGCCCATTGCTTGCCAACTGAGCCAAGGGATCAAAACTGCACAGCCCTGACCTGATGAAGTTCAACTTTATTCAGTCAACAATAGTATTATTGGCTGCCTGTTGTGTGTCAGGCACTTGACACTGAGGACAACAGCCATAAACAAAACCCCTGCCCTCCAACTGCTGATATTCTAATGCAGGGAATACCTGCATGAAACAATCTACAGTCCAGGGGTCCTAAAACTACGGCCCACCGAGGACATTTATCTGGCCCGCCTGGTGTTTTTGCCGCCTTGTTTGTTTACTTCAAAATAAGATATGTGCAGTGTGCATAGAAATTTTTTCAGTTTTTTTTTTTTTTTAACTATAGTCCGGCCCTCCAACGGTCTGAGGGACAGTGAACTGGCCCCCTGTTTAAAAAGTTTGAGGACCCCTGATACACTAATAGAAGAGAAAGATGCAAATTGAAGGTACCTTCACAACACCCATCAGCCAATCAGGAGTATGCAAGTTAACCCAACAAAGATGGTGGGTTAATTTGCATATGCCAGCCCCAGGGGCCTGGGGCAGGGCGGATTTCCCGAGCCAATCCAGGCCTCTGGGCAGCGTGGGAAGGTGGCTCCAGCCAGAGCGAAGGTGGTGCCAGCAGCCAGGGGAAGGAAAGCCCATTCTTGTACGAATCTTCGTGCATCAGGCCTCTAGTAGATAATATGTCAGTAGTGATCAATGTTGGGGAGGAAAACGAATGAAAATCGAGGATGCAATGTTTTCATGTTACATAGGGTTGAAGGAAGGCCTCACTGAGAAGGTGACATTTCAGCAAAGACCTCACGGAGGTGAGGGAGGAAGCTGGGCAGAAAGAACATTCCAGATAAAGGAGACAGCAAGGCCAAAACCCAAAGGCAGAGCATGCCTGGTGTGCTCAAGGCCTAGCAGTGTAGGAAAGAAGTAACACCATATTTCATTGGAAAGCACACATCTTTGACATGTTAACTTTTCAGAAGTTAGGTGTGTTTTATAATGCACCTAAGACTTACTGAAATAGTCATGTCTTGTTATTAAGCTTGCTGTTCAGTGGTATTAGTTCTTCTGTTTCAGGAGCTTACAGTCCAGATGAGGCAATAAACGACTCAGAAAGTCTGTTTGAGACATTCATGAGAAAGCCAGTCCATGGCCATGATTTAGGCAACAGCACGAGACAGGAGGAAAAGTCCTGGCAGCGGTCTGTGATCCCAGGCACAAGGGGGCGAGGGTGATGGTGGCAGGCTGTCAGGGAAAAGTGGCACTGAAACAGGACAAGGTTTGGTGTTGAGAAGCAGCAAGTGCTGAGAGAGGAGAGAGCTGGGCAAAGGGGTGGGGAGAGAGTCAGAAAAAGGCATGTGTGGAGCCCCATGGCTGCTTGCTTGAAGCCTTGAACTCTTATTAGAGATAATTGGGAGGGAGGGAGAAGGAATGTTGGGACCCACTTAGGGGAGGCTTTGGACATATTTGGGCTTTTTCCCCAAAGGGAAGGGGTAGGAGAGGGGAGGAAACGTAAAATTCTGATTAAGTCCAAGTTCACGCAAGAGTCTACATTTCTAAAAAACTACTAAGTGCTGATCCTGATCGATAGACCACACTTGGGGTGAAAGACATTAAGTCATTGAAGACAGGCTTATATCTTATCTCAATAAACGAAATTTTAGAGAATGAAGATGGCGGCATAAGGTATACACCTGGACATGCTGCCTCTCACAACCACGCCAAAACTACAACTGAAAGATAAAATGGCTATCTATCATCCAGAACCACGGAAAGCTGGCTGAGTGGAAGTTCTACAACTAGAAGGAAAGGAAAAAGCACATTGAGACTGGGTAGGAGGTGTAGAGGCACAGAAGAACGGAGGTACAGAGGCGTGCGAAACAGGCTTGCAACTGGGTGTGCTGTTTTGTTGTGGGGTTTTTTTCAATTGGAAGGGAGATACAAGCTCCTGACTGCTCTGAACTCCAGTTTCCGGCGAGACCCAAACTCCTACAGAGAGAAACTGAACTGTCTGGCATTGGGTTGGAAAGCGAGGGTGGCTTTCTCGCAGAGGTGCTTGTTACTGTGTGGGAGTGCAGGGACAAGGAGACATGGAGACAGCTGACTGGCAGCCATCACTGTTTGCTCCACTCTGAGACCCCTCCCCACCCAATTTACAACCCCACCCAAGCTGCGCATAGAGGCTTTTGCATATGAATGGCCTGTCCTTTCACAGCCTAATCTAACAAACTGCAGCTGGATCAGAGAGCTCCAAAATTTCCAAATCCCCAAAAAAGAGGAGAAATCTGCAGATCTCTCTGTAGCTCCTGCTGGGTGGCCTCAGGCAGTGGCTGACTTTGCTCCTCCTTGCAGATCCAGGAGCCAGTGTGCCTAGTGGTCAGTGTGAGACCATACCAGATTTCAACTCCTCACATCCATAAGTGAAACACTCAAGAGGCAGACTCAGTGAGCACCAAAGCCCCACTGAAGCAAGTTCTGCTGTGCTGAGTGCCTCCAGCACAGCAGTTCTTCCACTATAGACACAGTGTGTCCTCACAGCCAATTGGCCTGGAGGTCAATTACTCCCAGTGATACCAACAGCAATCAAGATTTAACTATAAGACTGTGCACCCAGCCCACAAAGGGGTGCACCAAGAGTGTCCACTTCAGGTGACTGGGAAGGCTGAGCCACTGAACCCTATAGGACACCTACCACACATAACCACTCTATCAACACAGAGAAGTAACCAAAATGTGAAGACAAAGAAACATGTCACGAATGAAAGAAATGGAGGAAAGCAAACGACCGGACATAGAGTTCAAAACCACAGTTATAAGGTTACTCAAGAATCTTCTAGAAACATCCAAGGAACTTAGTGAGACCTCCGAGGAACTTAGTGAGACTGTCCAAGATCTTAATGAGAATCCCCAAAAAAATGGAAAAGGACTAGTCAGAAATTAAGCATACACTATCTGAAATAAAGAATGATATACAGAAATTCAACAGTAGACTAGAGGATCCCAATAATAAAATCAAAGGTTTGAAATATAAGGAAGCAAAAACACCCAACCAGAAAAGCAAAAATAATCCAAAAATATGAAGATAGTGTAAGGAGCCTCTGGGACAACTTCAAGCATACCAACATCCCAATTATAGAGATGCCAGAAGAAGAGAGAGCGCAAAATATTGAAAACCTATTTGAAGAAATAATAATAGAAAACTTCCTCTACCTGGTGAAAGAAATAGGCTTGCAAGTCCAGGAAGTGCAGAGAACCCCAAACAAGAGGAATCCAAAGAGGACCACACCAAGACACATCACAATTAAAATGCCCAGAGCAAAAGACAGAGAGAATCTTAAAAGCAGCAAGAGAAAGACAGTTACCTACAAGGGAGTACCCATACGACTGTCAGCTGATTTCTCAACAGAAACTATGCAGGCCAGAAGGGAGTAGCAAGAAATACTCAAAGTGATGAATAGCAAGAACCTACAACCAAGATTAGTCTACCCAGCAAAGCTATCATTTAGAATTGAAGGTCAGACAAAGAGCTTCACAGACAAGAAAAAGCTAAAGGAGTTCATTACCACCAAACCAGGATTACATGAAATGCTGAAGGGTATTCTTTAAGAAGAGGAAGAGGAAAAAGGTAAAGATAAAAATTATGAACAAAATGACAACAAATATATATCTATCAACAAGTGAATCTAAAAATCAAGTCAATAAAAAAAATCTGGTGAATATAATAGAATCGGACATAGAAAGGGAGTGGACTGACAATTCTCTGGGTGTAGGGGGGTGTGAGGGGTGTGGGAAGAGATTGGACAAAAATCTTACACCTATGGATGAGCACAGCGGCGGGGGGTAAGGACAGGGGGTGGGGTGCCAACCAGTGGAGGGGAGCTATGGGGGGAAAAAAGAGAAACAACTGTAATAATCAGAATAAAGATTTATTTTAAAAATAATAATAAATGAAATTTTAAAGTCAAATCCCTTTGTTTCTTCTTCACTTCCTGTAGGAAGAGTATTCCTCCCCACCCATCATTGTTTTCCCAATTATTCCCCCACCCCCCAACCCCCATTGACATTAGGCTTGGCTGTGTGGCTTATTTTTGGCTAATGGAATGTGATAGTAGTGACTGAGTGCCAGGTCCATTCATAAGCTTTAGGAACCATTGCAAGGTCCAACTCTGCCTCTTTCCCCTCTTCCATTAGGAAAACATGTCCAATATTTATTCAGCCCAGACATAAAAATGAAAACCCATGGGTCACACATGACTTTTGGCCAGGAACAGACTGCCACCAACCTGGGACCGACATGTAACAAGATCAAGGGATAAGGGTGTTGTTTTAGCTACTGAGACTGGGAGGGGAGGGAGGAGGGGGGGGAAGGTGTCATTTGTGACTACAGTGTATAACCTAGCAAAAGCTGACTAATGAATTCTCTCAGCTATTAATGAAATAAGGCTAAGTAGGAAATAAAAGAGTTAAAATGTGTATTTTAGAAGTTATTAGATTTCCTAATGTATCCTCTTTATGGACACCAAGAATATATAGAATGAGGGATTCTCTGAATACAAACTATCAGAATTTTAACAGACTATCAGCCTTGGAATGAAAGTTCTGGTTCAGCCATTCTTCCTGTGAATTTGAACAAGTCACAGCCCCTCTGCTGTCCATATAATAAATGAGGAAACTGGAAGTACTAAGTGCTTTTTGGGGTTCTGCAGTGACTTGCTGAATCTGGCTTGCATCAGCGTATTAGAGTCAATTGTTAAATTTTCAGGAATTATGTGAACCAGTTGTTAAATACTAATTATTAAAAATTGAATTACATAACTTAAATTGTATTAAAAACAAAAGTAATAAATACAAGAAGCCCTTGCTTAATGTGATTCCGATCTGCACAGTTTTAGTTAAAATGACATCAGTCTGCAACAATGTGGTTCAAATGTTAATTACCACAGTATATGTATATTACCACGAGTGATTGCATGAAGTACAAACTTTGCCATTGGCTCTTCAGTCCATAAATCATTATATAAATAATAAATGCACTTCATGATCAGTGAAGTGCAATCACATCACTTCTTTCAAAGATGACCATTGGTGGTGACCAATTGCTGCTCACATGTTCTTCAGTTCATGCAGACAGAAGTTTCCTTTGCTGGACAGGAAAAGGTCCATACATTTTTTGGACTATGTGGCAAGTTTACATGGCAGTGGAAGAATGGATGGATGAATGCCTTCTGTTGATTCTATGATAAACTAGTAAGTACATCTAAGTAGTCCCTTAAGGATTCACTGAGGCTAGAAATCCTTTCTCATTTTTTCAAAATCTACTTACAAAAGTTAGAAAAATTCCACATTAACTTTCATGGGGCATGGTCCACACTGCCGCTATTTCTACT
Source organism: Murina feae (assembly GCA_004026665.1). Classification (NCBI taxonomy): domain Eukaryota; kingdom Metazoa; phylum Chordata; class Mammalia; order Chiroptera; family Vespertilionidae; genus Murina; species Murina feae. The sequence continues at coordinate 27,911 of PVJC01007587.1, read as the reverse complement.
TTATTAATAGTCTTTGAAGTTCTTATAGGACCAAACTTGATAGAAAAATTACTAGAGAACTCTTCCTCCCCCTGCTGGTCATACTATAATATAGCAATACTGTCAAAACTGAAAGATAACTCAAAGAATAAACTATTCCAGCAAACTGGCTATCCAAAAAATAACTCTGGCATGCAGATACACACAAAGGAATACTATACAGCAATGAGGATAATGAACCACAACTACACACAACATGGGTGTATCTTACAAATAAAATGTTGAACAAAAGAAGCCAGACACCACAGTGCATATATGTTATCCTTCACTTAAAAGTTTACTGAGATATCGAGAACATATATTCTTCCTGGTGTGTGCTAGAGTGCCCCCTCCCACAAAACTTTCCTACTGATGCTGCTTTTCAAACTAGATCCTTGAAGTGTGAGATGGTATTTGAGAATATAACCCAAAAATTCACTTACTACTTACTAGTGGCCCATTGCAGGAAGATTCCTGCCAAGACTAGGGCTTCCTGAGCCAGGGCGAAGCAGAGAAAGGAGGGAGGCCTGCCTCAGCTCCCTCCCATCTCTGCCGCCTCAGCTCCCTCCCTTCCCTCCCCCTCCCTTCTTTACCGTCTCTGCTGTCTCAACTCCATTCCCTTCTCCACTGCTTGGCTCCCTTCTGCAGCACTTGACTTCCTTCTATACTGTCTTTAGTCTTTTCTCACCTGTGTATGCAAATTAACTGCCATCTTTGATAAGTTAATTTGCATATAAGCGCCGATTGGCTGGTGGGCATGGCTTAGGTGTAATGGAGGGTTAATTTGCATATTACTTTTATTAGATTAGATAACCACGTTCTTTTGAAGTCTCGTGTTTTATTATCTTAAAATTTCACGTCAACTCCCTAATTTCCTCCACACACACTTAACAGGAATATTTACCTCAAAGGAATATAAGGAAATAATATTTCAATTAAATGGACCATGGGTACTACGTGGCTGCAGTACTAAGACTGCAGTTTTAAAAGATCAAGTGAAGCTGGAGTATGGTGACTAGGACAAAGAGGTAAAAGGATTAAGTAGTGGTTACATAATAATCACAGAAATGTAAACTGCAGTATTAGAAATATAGTCATTAATATGTGCTAACTATGTAAGATGCCAGTTGGTAACTAGAAATATCAAGGGGAACACTATGTAAAGCATATGATTGTCCAACCATTAAGGTGTATGCCTGAAACCAATACAAAATGCTGAAAGTAAACTATAATTGAAAAATAAAAAGAACTAGTAGAAAGTAAACTAGTTAAAAACAGCCTGGTTCATATCCCAGATTCACCATTCACTAGCAGTGTGACTTTGGTCAACTTACCTAGATATTTTTACCTATTTCCTCATTTCTATAATGAAGATAATACCTATCTCACACAAATGGTTTTGAGAATTAACTGAGATAAGTCAGTTTCTAAATATTACTAGCCAATCCCTTCCCTACCCTATAAGCAGTCCTGGGTTGGAAAAAAAGTCAACAAGCTGTTTGCTGCAATATATATATTTTAATTCAAAGTGAATCGACAGTAATACACCATAAATTCTTATTTTGACACTCACCAAAATAGTCACCTGGAAAACCCGCTTTTTGTGACAAAGTACAGAAGGCTTGGTCACATTTAAATCACTGAGAACTAGAGAGAAATACTATCGCAAACCGTAATAGACATTACATCCATAAAAATTTTCCCAGTCCTTATTGTAATATTGCACAGTGCAATTGCTACATGGCAAACTAGTGTAGCATAGAAAAGCAAAAACAAACCAAAGGAAAAAAGCCACAAGTCTAAGATTCTTAAACAGTTAACAGTTCAAACTTAGTAATCAAATCTATCATTGGTTCATTAAAACAAATCCTCCTACACCTTGCAGTGTATGATTTAACTTTTACTTAATGCAAACGAAGTTTAAAATAAGTAGTAAAGATTTTTAAAATGAAAAGGCTTTGCTATTACAGTAACATACTTAAACACCCTGAAGAAAAAAGTAAACTAAATATCAGGATATTTGATGAAAAATTATTTGTAAATTAAAATAGTATGCAAATATGCACTTGAAATTCATGCAGTGTTTTATTTAAGAAAGCATTAAAAAAAAAAAAGAAAACTGGTAAAAATGGCTTTAATGAAGGTATAAATCCAAACCTTTTTTTGTCAATATGCTTTAGGCTTTAACAGGACTTTAAAATTTTTTTATTTTAGACACGTAAAAAGCCCATTATTAGAATTAGTTCCGAGTGATGTACTTAACTGGGGTATGCCTTTATCGAGCATTACCATTATATTATGAAAACACTGAAGTTTATCATTTACCGTCCACTTAACAAGACCATCGTAGTCTTGGAACTCAAAAACAGAAAATAGGACATTTCAGAAAATAGCCCTGAATAAAAAAGCAAACTGCACCAGTTTTGTACCTGATGTGGTACAAACATCAATCGATCCTTTGCACCTATTTCTCGTGCATCTGCCAGCACTGATTCTTTTCCAAGAAGTGAACAAATACCAGTAATCTGCTGGACCATATAAATAAAATTAGAAGGCTGTGGAGGGCAACGGCGTTTACTTAAATAGTGACTCCATAAATTTGCCATCTGTAAATAATCTTTTAAATTAATCTTAGGCTATTCTTTTGTATGTGTAATATATACATATTTCTATTTATATAAAATGCATAGAATTGATTACTAAAAACACTGAAACTTGTGGGGAAAATTAAGTCCTTCATTTTCAGTGTGACTAAAAATGTACTGCTGGTTTTTATTTTATGATCTAATACTGTAAATTTTAAAATCAATTTCAGGCACATTTATTTCAATGATGATTATTAAATAAAACACTGCTTGTGTTAATGGAGTAAAGAAAAGTTTGTCCATCATTAGCTTATTGTCAACACTGTACTAGAGCTGTACTAGTGGTATGCAATTCATTTATCAAAGAAATGCTATAAATCCAAAACATTTGGAGAGCTTTACACTCAAATGCTTTGTACTGTGTATTCCAGTAAATGCTGTAAGATTATATTCCAGATTTGTAAGGAAAAAAAGTTAAGTCAAGCCTGCAAGATACAGCTTTCTCAAGTGTCTGCAATGCCAGTATGAAAATAAAAAATTAAGTTACATTGATACATCCAAGTTTTTATATGCAGTGATGAGCACAAACATTAATAGAGATAAAATACTGATGCAATTAACACACCCAAAATAACATATGCAATTATTTTCCATCATTTACAATACAGTAGTTACAATGACACTCCAAACAGAAAAGCAAAGTAAAAAATCAAAACCCCAACTTCTATTTCATGTAATTAGACTTATACAGAAATTAGAAGGCTAAGTAACAACTAGTTAATCACCTAATTTCACAGCTATCTGAAGTGGCAATCGTTATATAGCAGCTTATCTATGGTACATTCAAGATAAATGATACAATTTATTACTTGCCCATAAGCTAAAACACAGCCTGTTTAATGCCTTTCCTTACATTCCACCTCTACACTACAATATACTTGAGGTCTACGCATAAAGTAGCTACCTTTTACATAGGAAATGGATGATTAAGTCTTTGGTGCTGTAAAGCAACTTTATTTAAACATCACCACCATCACCAAAAAAACGAAAGAGAGGGTAAGAAAGGAAAAACCCAAGACACACTTCCTAGGAAGAAATGCATGTAATTTCTGTCCCTGACGGAATGTATTAAATAAGCAAACACCACCAACAAGCAAACAAGTACTACAATGTAAAAATACTTAAAAAAAAAAAACCAAAACCCTCACATGCATAAATGAAAAATTGCACACAAAGAACTCACATCTTTTCAAGCTTCAATAGTAAATATTTTGCTACTACTTATTAAATACTGCATGGTTTGCCCAAGCTAAGATGAAACCACATCATGAATCAATGAGCAATTTGCATTTTCTTTCATTATCTACTCAAAGTCATGCCTACTGCACCTCTAAATATTTTATTAAATCCAATTATACAGCAAACACTCCCAAAATAAACTTAGATTGTATAGCAGTTTTACTTAAGAGTATATAAAATGCTGTTGAGACAGATATCAACTATCCATTAGATACTGAATCAATTTTTCTTAAGCACTACTACTGCTTGCTTTTCCTGAAGCTAGATCATTCTGAAAATTCAGACAGCAGAATTCAGTTATAGCGAACATGCTGCCCTCTTAGTAAGGAAAAAACAGCTACAACCTGAAATCATACCACACAAAACCAAAAATGAACATTACTCTATCAAAAGAAAACGAAAGAGTAGGTCTGACTTTTAAGTGCTGCAGTCCTCAACATTTATATATAGGTAATAACATTAACAACCTCAAATATTTAAGGCACTATGTGTGGGAACGGTTTACAATGCAGCTGAGATTATTAGAACAACATTTAAGAGCAAAGTTGAGGCAACATTTTGCCCATGCAAAGACACATGCAAATGTAAGGAACAATAGCTCAATTTCTTAGGTAAGTGACCCAACATTTATACACTAAGACACAGATAATACAATTCACTGGTATTCTGTAGTTTTGACGTATGTGCATCTGTTGCTCTAAGTCTGTACACAGAATGGCTTCCCAAATGTGGACGTGTCTTGCACTAGTTAGAAGGCAATTTTATAAAAAATAACAGGAGCAAAACTGGACTTCTGCTCCCATAAGTCACCTGTCTAGAGTTACTACGTAAGAAGATAACATGACCAAAGACAAGTTATTCCAAATGTGCAAAACACATTAAAAGTGAGTTTGTTTGTTTTTTAAAGCTCAAAGTTGTTTAAATTGCACCCAAGTCTACATGATTCAAAAATAAGTTTCTTGTGCCATGGCTAATATTTATTAAATACCATGTTTTTATTTTTAATCAAATGTTTCTATCATTGAGCTTCTTTAATATACTCCTTTTGAGTTTTCACATATATGGATACTGGCTGAGTTTTGTTGGACTCAATGGAAATCCAGTATATGCAGGTGATGCTGCAATGTAAGAATGTGGTGGGAAGATTGGTTTGTACTGAGTCTGATGAATAGTTGGGGATGGTAACAGGCGGGGATTTATGCCCACTGGGACTTGGTGAACTATGCCACTAGGATGGGATATATTGTAAGTTGGATGCTGTAACATAGGTCTTGAGGTACATGGAGAGGCTAAGAGGTGGGCCACTGGTGCAGCACTACTGAGGGTAGCTGATGATGGGTATGGAAGTAGAGTAGGCTGTCCTCCAAGGTGTGTACTTCCAGCCAGATGAGCATGCACAGCTGTGTGATTGGGACTTCCATGAGAGAGTGTGAATGGATTACTGGTAACACTAGTAGGGATATAAGCTTGCTGTCTTCGATGTCCAAAGTTTCCATTCCATTCTTGATGCCCAGATCCGAAGTGCTGAACCTATCCAAAACAAACAAGCAAATAAAACACACTACATATTTGTAAGTTAAAAGAAAAGGAAAAGGGAAATTACAATAAACTGGCTGATATCTCATAGAGAATCTCTCAGATCTTAGATTGTACTAAGTATAAATCAAGAGGGGGAAAAAAGCTAATCTAATAAAAGAGTGATATGCAAATTAACCATCACTCTGAGACACCTAAGCCACTCCCACCAACCAGAGCAACTGTATGCAAATTAATCCAGCCAAGGTAGTGGCCAGCAGCCACGGAGCTAGAGCAAACAGGAGGCTTCTGGTTGGAAGAAACTGACTGCTTCAGCCTGCTGGGCCTCTGCTCAAAGCAATGAAGTTTCAATTATAGAAGTCATGGAGCTGAAGCAAATAGGAGGCTTCGTTGCCTGTCTAGGCCTCTACTCAAGACAACAAAGTTTCAATTATAGAAGATAAATAAGCCCCAGAAACCTGATTCTAGCCAGTCTCGCTGGGGCCTTGGGGCAATGGGAGCTGTGGGCAGCCTGAAAATAGCCATCAGCCCCTCACCCAGGCTGGCCACACCCCCATGGGGTGAGGGTCCCCACTGGGGAGCTTGGCCAGCCTGCAAACAGCCATCAGCCCATCACCCAGGCTGGCCAAGCACATCAGCAGGTGGACATCCCCCAAGGGGTCCCAGACTGTGAGAGGGCACAGGCCAGGCTGATTTTTGTGCACTGGGCCTCTAGTGATATATATTAGTATTAACATTGTAATATTTATTACTACATATTAACATTGCCACTACCACCGCTAGTAGTATCACTATCCCCCTACCACTACTAATAGCTAACAATTTACATACAAGACATTATTTAATTCCCAAACAACCCCATGAGATAGCTATTATTCCCATTAATTGTGGCCCAGATTTGCTGAAGAGACCTGGCTAAGGTAATATTTGGCAAAACCAAGATTTGGACACAGATTTTACTCCAATAGTTGTGCTCTTTTCTTTCCCCAAATTTAGAAAGTCATTGATAAGCACCATGTTGAATAGATGGAAAGTACTCAATAACACATTATCTCTCGCTGTCACCATGACTAACACGTAAGAAATGTAGCCATCCATCCATTAATGTGCATTCTGCTTTAAAGGATCTAAGAAAACAAACACACTAAAAATTATATTTAAGAGAATCTAAGAGCTTCATTTTTCTGAGGCATTCAATTTCTGTGGATAATCTGCCTGATTTTCCTATATCAGGCTTATCACTCTTTAGTCACCTGGGATAAGGAAAGGGGTAAAATTTATTATTCCATACAGTTTCAGAATCTTTTCTCCCCAAGTGAAATATTGCTGCATTTAAATTCCAAAGGCTCTTTCTTATAAATTCACAAATGACAAACGTACCTGACTGAAATTCAAATGCTGGGGCTGGAATGCTGATGTCAATTTCTGCTGACGAGTACCCATTATGGAAGGTTGGTTCAATCTTCCAGGAGCACATCGTCCTTTTATTAATGGCTGGCATATAGAATCTGGTAATGAGCAAAATGTTAAAACATTTATGCTTTTTCCTTCTCATGTAAAAATTAGAAAGGTCTTTAGATATTTTGATTTGCGAACCTTAAAATTAAATAAAAAGGAAAGGGATCTTATGATTTCCAAGCACTGGATGACATAAAAAGAGATTTCTTTTGTGCAACTTGGCAAGATCAAGTTGGAAATCCGGAGATGACTTTTGGTAATACTATTCTCTGTCTTCCTAAATTAAAACCTGGTCAGACCTAACTGGTTTGGCTCAGGGGATAAAGCATTGGCCTGTGGACCCAAGGGTCCCGGGTTCTATTCTGGTCAGGGGCACGTACCTCAGTGTCGGGCTCCTCCCTGGCCCAGGCCCTGGTCAGAGCTTGTGCGGGAGGCAACCAATCAATGTGTTTCACATCTATGTTTCTCTCTGTCTTTTCCTCTCTCTTTCACTCTCCCTAAAAAAATCAATGGAAAAAGTGTCCTCAGATGAAAATTTTAAAAAACTTTTCAGAGAGATGAAAATTAAAACCACAATGAGATATTACTTCACACCTGTCAGAATAGCTACCATCAGTAACCAACAAACAAGTGCTGGAAAGGATGTGGAGAAAAGGTTCAAAACTCTAGTGCAGTTTGTGGGAATGCAAACTAGTGCAACCCCTGAGGAAAACAGTATGGAGTTTCCTCAAAAAACTAAAAATGGAACTGCCTTTGGACTCAGCAAGCCCACTTCTGGAAATATATCCTAAGAAACCTGAAACTCTAATTCAAAAGAATATATGTGCCCCTATGTTTATAGCAGCATTATTTATAACAGTCAAGATCTGGAAAGAGCCACATGCCTACCAGTAGATGAGTGAATTAAAAAACCTGTGGTACATTTATACCATGGAATACTATGCGGCTGTAAGAGGAAAATCTTATCTTTTGTGACAGCATAAATGGCCCTGGAGATTATTATGCTAAATGAAATAAGCCAGTCAGAGAAAGACAAATACCATATGATCTCACTCATATGTGGAATCTAAACAACAAAACAAACTGATGAATAAAATAGAAACAGTTGCATGGATATTAGAATAGACTGACAGCTGTCAGAGCAAAGGGAGGAGGGGGGCTGAATGAAAGAAGGTGAAGGGGTAACCAAAGAACATATATGCATAATCCACAGACAGAGACAACAGTGTGATAGCCAGAAGGAAGGGACGGGGGCTGGGTGGAAGTGGGAAAAGTGGGGGGAAATGGAGACATCTGTAGTAACTCCAACAATAAAGAATTTAAAAAAAAAAAAAAAAGACCTTTTAAGGGACTATCAAAGAAATGGGGAGGACTCAGCTTACCTGTGTTTGCCATATGCTCATCAGCATTTAATCCATTCTCTAGTCCCATTGGTGGCACCACAACAGTACAGACAGCTGGCTTGGTTTCTGTGTTGGAACAGGGCACCAGTTCTGTGTCCTGATGAGTGTCCTCCACAAAACTGCTCTCTGCAAATGGACTGACATGTCCCGAAGAGTCTGATGTTGGAGAGCCATCCACAGTATCACAACCACTTTCCTGCTCTTCATCCGATATACTACAGTAAGAAAGTACTTTTATGAATAATATGCATTTCACATTAAATGTAAAGTTAAATGACATCCAGGCTCCAGCAAATTGGTAACCAACTTATTCATTTCATATTTAATTACAATTTCTTCCGTGGTCAATAACACTTTTGCCTTAAGTTTTTTAGACTCTCGTGTTAATTCTCTCTTCAGACTGATAATCCTAATCTTGTCGTTTAGGAACCTCCTTTTAGCACTGGATTTTTCTCTTCTTTCCTTTCCCATTTGATCCTTAATAGCAGTTCATAAATCCCAGAACTTTTCATCAAATACCACAAAAGCAGCACTCTTCTAGATAATTTAAATGACAGGTACAAACATTATGGATATTTCAGATTAAATTCTAATGTTAAAATACATCTCCTTAGTGATGCCTTGTGTCCTTTAAACTAAGTAGTTATTTGAAAGGTCTTCCCCACTCCCCTGCAAACCAAGCAAGAATCCCATTATTTGTCATCTTTTCCTGACCCTTTTGGGCTCTGACAATATATCTCCTTGTGATTTCCACAGCATTTATTGTCTGTCTTAATCATTCATTTCATATTTAACATTTTGAAACATCTCTCTCTATAGGTGTATTTTAGTTACATATTTTTATTCATTTATCTTATACATACATTTATATATACATATTTTCATATGTATGTACATATTTATGTATGTGTGTGTATAGTATCAACTTCCAAACCACATTATAAGCAATTTATAAGAAGATGTGTTAAATTACTTTGTCTTCCACAGAGCTTTGGTTATAAGTATGCAATACCTGACTAAGGGAAAAGAGAAGACAAATGTATAAAATTAAGACCTAAAAGTTATTAAAATTTTGTTTTCACTAAAAAAAAAAATATCTAAAAGCTAAAATCAAATATATTTTGCTTAAACTTTTGTTTTGGCTAATCACTTAATGCGTTAGCACATCATGCTGGCCAGAAGCAGCTCATTTCTCCAGTGGCAATCCATGTTCCTGGACAAAAGGAAAGACAGGCAAGGAAATATGGACGAAACCGTGCTAATTGATTACCAATGAGAGAAAGAATCACAGCAAATATTCTACTGACACTGGGTCATCACTTTATTATGCAAAACAGTCTTGTTTTATTTTGCTAAAGTGTATGTTCTTATTCAAAACTTAAGTTATAATAACAGTGTATGGAGCTAAAGTTGAAATTTTTGGCTTTTTATCCTTTTAAAAACAGATGATTCTTTGAAAATCTTTATTAATTTAAACAACTACAAAAGAAACCATAGGCTTTTTAGTTGACTTCATAGGTATTATTTACCACTATTAAAATTCCTTTACCTGTTAGGTCTCTTGCAAGGGGATGGGCTGGACTGCCCTGAGGAGCTGGTGCTCAGAGTACTATCAGGACTGCTTAGTGAGCACATCCGATCGATATTCAAAGTGCTCTGGCAAGCTTCACAATCTAGACTACCTTTACAACTAGTAAGAGAGAAGGAGGAGGGAAATAAAAAAATGAGACGATATTTGTCAAGTAGCCAAAATTTAATTTATCTAAGTATATGAATCAGTTCAGAGTAACCTATACAGATAAAAGCTTATAAATACAGGGGAAATGCTATAACCATGTTTAAATACTATTTAGGAATTTTACTCCAAAGACACTAGGTTACAGAAAGTTACTTTCACCACACCAGGGGGCGCCATCGTTATTATTTAAGGATGCAGCATCAACACAGGAAACGCTTTGGCACTTACTCTCTGAGAGAATGTCTCTGTGTTGTCTCTTCCTCGTCAGTGTCACTGCTGATGGTAATAACACTCACTGCAGGACTTGGGGAGTCAGCTATGATGATGGTTTGCCGCTGCTTGTCTGAAACTGATGAATCAGAGTCCTGCCTGACAGATGTTTCACAACAATTTCTTGCCTCTGAGTTATGATTGTCCCGTGTTTCTATACAACTTACTTCCTCGACATCTTTCCCATTTGCTATCTTTGGAGAAATAAATGCTGAATGTGGGATATTGGTATTCTGCAATGCATTACTCCTGCAATCAAAGAAATAATGTGTCATTTCTACAGTCAAAATATGAACATGACATTTTTCTAAGAAATCTTGTTAAAATGAATAATGTGAATTTTCACTTGGTTCAAGATCATGTATACAACACACTAACATACAGATAAGTCTTGTAAAACATAAATATTATCTCTAGAAACATTAATGTAGGTTGCATTTATTATATTGAAATGGCCATCTTTTGGTAGATGCGATATCTGTGTCTAAAATGTTCTAAAATTATAGGCAGGTAATATATCAAAAGGGCAATAAAGACAGTCTTACCAACTGAAAGCATTTATTTCCTCTCTTCCTGGCTCCCATTCCATTAGTTTTACCAAAATACCTCTGAGAAATTGAGAAGGGAGCTGGCTTAGTGTTTGTAACAAAGCTATCAAAGAGGTCATTTTGAATACAACAGAGTGACCCTTTAGTGTACATGCAAAATTTATCTTAAAGATTAATTCTCAAAATGCAGAGGCAAGTTAAAATATCAACACCAACCTGTTCTGGCACAGTTTATTTTTCTTGGTGGTGGCAGGCTGAGGCCAGACAACATGTGCAATGCCCACACTAATTGGCTGAGGAGCCGATAAAGTTATCTGATTGGTTAGAAGAGGTTGCGGCATCATTGAGCTATAGTGACTGCTGTGTGAAATCATTTTCCTAAGGAGAAAGTTTAAAAAATTGAATCTCTTTTTTAACAAGAACTATTTTTCAAACTATTCACAAAAAAAGAACTTTTATTTCTAACTTACCCCCAGTCTCCAAGCCTTTGTGAACCAGCCACACCCTCAGAAGTTAATGTAGTGGTAGCAGGAGCCAAGGGTGTTACTTGCTGCCAGGTAGGAACCAGCATCTGCTGTGTTCTACCAGACCATGTCTGCTGCACCAAAACAAACAACAAAAAAGAGAAGGAAGGAAGGAAGGGTGGGAGGGAGAGAGGAAGGGGAAAGAAGTTATAAATCATTCATCATTAGATCCTAAGATCAAAAATACATTAAACAATCATCTAATAATTTAAAAGTTAAAGTCAATAATCTACAAAGGCTTGAATTCCCATCCAGATTATTTTCGTTGTTTTCCAACATCACAGGCTGATATTTTAAAAATAGATCAGTACCCCTACTTGAGCATAAGGAGGACAGCACATATGCAGAAAGGATGAATTATTACCAACCTGAGAAAGAACTCCTGGTCGAATCTGCAGCGGCTGCACAGCTGTGGCCTGAGTTACAAGTGGAACTGTATTATCTACTCTTATTGAGTAACTAGTGGGTTTACCATGCGTTGTAGGAATTCCTGTGAAACAGAATAGTTCTCAAACATAAGTTAACTCAGAGAAAGAATTTTTCTTCCTAAACTCTTATAAATTTAAACTGTTTAAATTCTGATTTAAGATGTAAAACCATCCCCTACATGAAATTTTCATTAACACTAACAAAGTAATCCACCAGGAAAGCAATGTACACCTCATCTGCCTTCTGGTATATTAGTCCAGAAATTGTTATAAAGCAATTTGTTGAAGCAGTTATTTTCAATATAGGTTGGCAAATTGTTTAATACAATCAATTTTAGATAAAAGTGATCTTAGGTATATCTGACTGGCCACTAGAGAAAAATATAATTGTCTTCTTTTCCTACTGAAAAATAACTTTACAATTTTTATTGCATGAATATATTTAAGTGTTATCCCTAAAGAGGAGGGCACTACGCTAATAAGTGAAATAAGTCAGACAGAAAAAGGCAAACACCACAGGATTTCACCTATATGTGGGCTTTAAAGAACAAAATAAATAAGCAGACAAACAGAAACAGACTCACAGATATAGAGAATAGACTGATGGTTGTCAGAGGGGAGGGAACGGGGGAGCTAGGTAAAAAGGTGAAGAGATTATGAAGTAAAAATTAGTAGTTATAAAACAGTCATGGGGACATAAAGTACAGCATAGGGAATATAGTAAAAAATATTGTAGCAACGATGTATGGTGCCAGGTGGGTACTGGAAATATTGAGGGGATCCCTTTGTAAAGTTATGTGATTGTCTAACCACTGTGCATATACCTGAAACTAACACAAAATAACACTGAAAGTCAACTATAATTGAAAAATATAAATTTTAAACTCCAAAGGGAGAATTTTATTTTGTTGTGCTTATTTTCTGCACACAGGGTGTTTATCTTACTGCCTGGGTGTTCTACCCTTTGAGCTCCACCTAAAGAACTAGATCTGAATTAGATTTAACAAAGATCTACAGATTATTTTTATAAACTGACTTCCTTGCTCCTTCAAAAAAGCATGTCTTGATCAGCAAATTATCCAAGAAAAGGACTATAAGCACACCCAGCAATGTACATATACTGCAGCATAGACAATCTCATAATTCACTTTAACAAGGATTAAAGAACAGAGCAAATTCTCAAACCCCAACAAAAATCACACTGCCCTTAAATTTTTCCTTTTAATTCATATCTACTCTAATAAAAGAGTAATATGCAAATTGACCAGCACTCTGATACACCCAAGCCACGCCTACCAGCCAATCAGAGTGGCAGTATGCAAATTAAACCAATCAAGATGGCGGCTGGCAGCCACGGAGCCAGAATAAGCAGGAGGCTTCCATTGCAACTGCCTGAGTATGCTGGTGGGCCTTTGCTCAAGCAACAATGTTTCCATTATAGAAGCCACAGAGCTGAAGCAAACAGGAGGCTTCTGTTGCCTGCCTAGGCCTCAGTTCAAGGTAACAAAGTTTCAATTATATAAGATAAATATGCCCCAGAAACCTGATTCCAGCCAGTCCCACTGGGACCTTGGGTCAATGGGAGCTGTGGGTAGCCTGAAAACAGCCCTCAGCCCCTCACCCAGGCTGGCCAGGCACGCCAGCAGGTGGACATCCCCCAAGGGGTCCCAGACTGCAAGAGGGCACAGGCTGGGCTGAGGGACCATCCCCCTCCCAAGTGCACAAATTTTTGTGCACCAGGCCCCTTAGTTTTAAGATAAGAATAATTCTCCTATTATCTTCTCACCTGAACAGGTCTAATTATTTTTATCAAGTGTTAACATTTGTTGAATCTAGGGTATTATTTTTTTGAATTTTTTTGAATTTTTCTATATGCTTAAAATTTTTATAATACATAACTGAGAAAAATCAAGTAAATAAACACAGCAAAACCTTTAAGAGTACTGACATTTAATGATGTATTTTCATTTTCATTATTAGAGACCAGCCATGAGTCACTGTCACAGCATTGGGCCACAGCTCATCTTGCAAAGCAATCATCTAAGTTGTTGTATTTTATATTTTTAGTGATACAAACCTTTCTCTCAATAAAACCTTATGTAAAAACCCAATATATAAATATATAAAAGTAAAGCTAGATGGGTAAAACAAAAGTGGCTATAGAGTTAACATGCTTTCATATCTCCTGTTACCAGCCAATCAAGGCAACAAACATTTTCTTGGTGCTTTGTTAAGCATTGTGGTAGATTTTTAAATTTTTTTTTAATTGCTTAAATTCTTAAATCAAATATACAATTAAAATAACCTTCAGAATCCAGAAATATTAACCAAAGGACTTTTATGTGTGCATTTAAGCATAACCAATGGACACAAAACACTGGGGGGTAGGGGAGGCTGGGGGAAGGACAGGGGAAAAAAGATATATGTACTAATCTTTGTAATACTTTATGCAATAAAAAAAAAGAGAAAGAGCTAGAAATGACTAAGACAGTATCTATTCAACCTGTTTCCTCTGATTAAGACTGAAACAGGTTAACAGATGTGTCTGCGATAACATAGCAAATCGGAGAAACAGAACTATATCCCAGGTGTACAGACTTAGCAACCATTTTTACTTACACCATCCATACCTATACATACAGGATTAACATCTTGTTTCCAAGTGTTAGTTAAGGCCCCAATTATAATTAACCTCTTGCTTTAAGATATAACAAGATGTTAAATCTTAGCAAGAATAAGATGCTATGAAAGGACTAGGAAGTAGGGTTTTATTCTCGTTATTCCAATCACAACACCTGCGGCTATCACCCACTAACAACCATGAAGAAACTCCCCTTTCAGAATTTATGGCCTCTTCAAAGGAATTCTGCCACCCATCACACTTGAAGATTTAATTTGATATTTTTATCTACCAAAGGGATTTGATTTAGTCATAATCAATCCTTTTGAAAAACAAAAATCTAAGATACGATTCAAGAACAAGACTATTAACATCTGGGACAGAATTCCTTTGACCAAACCTTAAACAGGTGAACTCTCAGTCACTTTATTTTATAGTGATGATAGATAATATGTACTTAGCTGAACATCTGGAGCAGTGACACTCAGTACAGGACTATCCATAGCTTTCAAGCTCAACTTCTACTAAGGTATTTTATCGTGCTAGACTCTACAGGAAATACAGCTGTCATATGACCCGTTTTGTCAACGATGAATCGTCACTGGTCTAAGGCCTATTGACAAGCTTAAATTAAATTCAAATGTAGCACTAATAGTAGCAAAAACTGTACAGTATATTTAAGGAATAACTAAATTTGTTTAAGAACAATGCATGCCTAAATTCCAAGTGTAATTTAAATGAAAGAATACCTTGAATAGCTGGGGGGCAGATAATCAGCGTCTGCTGAAAAGCATCACCACAACCAAAATGAGCAGTTCCAGCCTGCAGAGGAATTCCATGGTGCACAACCGAGTGTGCAGATGTGGTGAACGCCTGGAATGAGCAACGTTCGTGGCATTATACAGAGCAGTCCTCTGATAGCTACACACATGCTTTATAAAGAGAGTTAAAACACGTTTCTTAAAACCTTCACTCTATGATAAAAATGGGTCCAGACCCCGACTTTACTGAGAGGGCAGGCAGAGGACACTGAAGGAACGAAAGGTGAGAAGGAACAAACGAACTGGGTAGGTCTGTTCCAGTTGTCCCCTGAAACATTAGATATTTAATAGAACAGCCATGGAAGACCTCACCAGCACTGTAACTTCTAACTGCTGACATGAGACTTCAAAAGCAAAATGAGTAATTATAAAAAAATATAAATTCTTAGATTCTTACCTGACTTCTTAATGTGCCAAGTTTAGTAAAACTTGCCGCCAGATTAGCTGTACTATTTGAAGAAACTGGTCTTAAAAATGAAGTTTTATTGTGATTATTTGTGTCACATGAATTTGGGTGGGATTTACAAATATCCATAATATGAAAACAGGACTTTACACTGCAAAACAAAAACAAGTAAGTGGAGGAAGAGGTCACTGTAATATTACTTTAAATGTATAGAATAGTTTAAAATCAATGTACATTAATTTAAAAACTTCTTCCAAAAGAAGAAGATTCTACGACTTGCACTTAATCTGCTTATTTACAATACAGTTTCTATCAGGAAATCCTACAAGATTTAATTTTAAATCAAGCAAAAGTGTTATCTTATATCTGCAATATTTTTTAAGACATAAAAGCAACAGTAAGCATTTTTTTTTGTTAGCACACTGCAATTTTATGACCTCCCCCTCCACCCTAAATAATTTTCCTAAATTTCTAGATCTCCATATCCCTAAATTAATGGTACCAATTATGGAGTTATCATGTTATTTTCAAAGTTCTTATATATGGAAACCACTAGACATTTTTTAAGTATGGAGGGGTGGAGATAGTTCAACTTTATAAAAATACCAATTTTGCCTGGTCGGTATGGCTCACTGGTGGGACATCAACTCATGAACCAGGAGGTCACAGTTCCATTCCCAGTCAGGGAACATGCCTGTGTTGCAGGGTCAATCCCCAGTAGGAGGTGTGCAATTTTAAGGGTAATCCACAAATAGCAGACATCAGTTATCCCTATACTTTCTTCATGAAGTCTTTCTAAAATATTAACAGATGTTGTTTTAAATCATATACTTTATTCTTTCAGCCTATTAAAATAAAAAAGGTCTGAGGTTCAAAGAATTTGCAAGATCCATCTAAGGTAATTGTTAAGGCATTCTCAATTTGAGAATACATTTTTCTCTACTACCGCATTAAAAGAAAAAACAAAACATCTTTCTTTCCACCACACAGGAGAAAAGGGGGAGGGTAGGAAAGCAAATGGTATAAAGGGAAATTAAAAACAGAGTTTGGGGGGCTCAAAAGAGAAATAACGGTTAATATCTTCTGCTAATCCTATATAATAAAAGAAAAACATGCAAATTGACCCTCACTCTGTTACACCTACAAACCATGCCCACCAGCCAATCAGGAGCAAGTATGCAAATTAACCCAACTAAGCTGGTGGTGGCCATGGAACTCAGCGAGCAGGAGGCTTAGGTTGCCCCCGGCAATGGAGAAAGCCAAGATTCCCACCTGCCCTGGCCAGCCCTGGGCTCCACTCAAGGCTACAAAGTTTCAATTATAAAAGATAAATAAATCCGAGAGGGGGGGAAAAATAAAACAAAAAAAGGAGAGGCTAGGAGTTTGGGTCACCGGAGGGGCGTGGCCAGCCTGCAAAAGGCCATCAGTCTCTCACCCAGGCTGGCCAGGCACCCCAGCGGGGACCCCCACCCTGAAGGGGGTGTGGCCAGCCTGAAAACGGCAATCCGCCCCTCACCCAGGCTGACCAAGCATCTCAGTGGGGACCCCCCACCCCCAGTTCCAGGACACCCTTCAGGGCAAACCAGCCAGACCACACCTGTGCACAGGCCTCTATCCTATATAATAAAAGGATAATATGCAAATTGACCCTAACAGCAGAACAACTGGGAATGACTGGTCACTATGACACATACTGACCACCAGGGGGCAGACGCTCAATGCAGGAACTGCCCTCTGGTGGTCAGTGCGCTCTCAACAGGGGGAGCTCTACTCAGCCACCAGCCAGGCTGACAGCTGCAGTACAGTGGCGGTGACGGGAGCCTCTCCTGCCTCCTCAGCAGCGCTAAGGATGTCTGATGGCAGCTTAGGCC